>VDFB02062610.1:0-39506 GCA_007258455.2 Sequoia sempervirens
CAATATCACATCCTATTCACACAAAACTATGGTTTTTACTTAAACTATCTAACAATCAGTGTGCTCATTGCATATTGCTTAGGAGCATTATGAACTTTTTTGGCTATTCCTAGATTTTTTCTCCTTTGACTGGCAATTTCATATGCATGTCTTTATGAAGAGTTAGACAATGAAGTTTTTGTTTGATGGTATCAAGATTCCCTTGAGGCTTACAAGTAAGAATACGGGAATGTTCTCGATGGTTGCATATTTCAAACTTCTACGGTTCATTGTAGTTGAAACAAAAAATTTAAATAGCTTCTAGATGAACAACGATTATAGGCTTCCACTTCCCTTTCTAGATGATATTCTTGTATCATGAAAATATATTGCACATAGTAAAGTTATATTCTCTGAACAATCATTTGAAAATGTTTTAAATAGATATTGATATATGAACACTATTATTTCAAGAGCACAATCAACTTCCTAAATTCTTAACATTCACTTTGTAATTTATATTTTTGTCATTTTTCAGGTTATTCCAATTGACTTGGCAGACCAATGTAGGATATATTTATGATCAGTTCAATTTCAGCAAAGTTTGTACCTGATCCTTTACCTTTATTGTTGACATGAATGATTATTTTAATTTGATGAGTATGCAGGCATCTTGATTTTGTTATCTTTTAAGTTTTTCTTAAGTCTTACATATATGTTACTCTAATAATTTGCCAGTCATAAATCTTGTGGTCCTAATTGACCAATGGAAGAAAGGAATATCAAACTGGTTTAGAGACTTCAAAATGATGATATAGTGCAATGGATAGGCCTTCATAATGGTCATCTATATCTATCCTTTGAGTCTTATTTAGACTACTATAAACTTATTTTATTTGGTTTTTTGTTTCTGCTGTGTATTTCATCTTTTATGACTAATTCATCTTTTACTCCTTTGAATCAATCATCTAAAGCCTTGCCAAAACAAAAATTCTCTCTAATAACCAATAAAATGTTTGGCTTTTTGCATAAAATTCTGTACCTTCATATAAGCTAAGATATTGAATTTGCATGTTGCATGATTAAAGGTTTGTTATTCTGAATGTCTCGTAATTCAAGATTGAGTGGTATGGGAAAACAGCCAATGTGATGTTATCTATTCTTCCATGGTTCATGCATTTAATTGTCATTGCTATGCATATACTTTTCTTTTTCCCTCATTTAGGCTAAGATATTGTATTTGCATGTTCTAAGGTTAATGTTTGTAAAGTTGTCTCATAATTCAAAATTGAGAAGTATGAGAGAATAAATTCTTGTTGCTAATTTTTCTTTTGACGTTGCTTTTATTTATGTTCTGAAAGTACGTGTCATACCAACAAACATTTGAAATCAAGTGTTTTAATGAAATCTTCCATCAAAAGCTGGCATTAGTTGCCTTTATTTGTCAAGGGTGAAGATTCATATTTTTTAATTTGTTTTAATGTACTGTATACTTAGTGATATTGTAATGTCCCTTTATTAGTGACATAAAATGCACAAGTTAAATTTTTTTTTTTTTTAAGATTGTTTGATAAAGAGCAATGAAAGATTGATGGAATAAGATAAATGAAATGCATTATTATCAACTAGTGCATAACTAACATAATTTGATATGACTTATTACTCTTGATCATAATAGATCTTCGCCTTGGCTCCTCTTTCCTAACCTCATTGGAGGAGGGACGCCTTACAGTGCCGAGGGTGCGTGACCAATCTCCAAGTAGACTCCCTCAGGATTTATTACCATCTTGGAACAGCCAACATGGGATCGAACTTACTAGCCTTTCCCCCCCACAACCATCCTCTTCTTGGTGAGCGTCAGCGAAAGGAATTGTTGGCTCTAAATCTATCCTCGCAACAAGCCGTAATAACTTATGAGGAATGTAATAATTACTGCACGCAACATTATTACATAATCGGATATTCTTTTATGACTACTAATTGTGAACTTATATATTTATATGTACAGGTGTAATTATACTTACTTGCTCCCCTGCACTCACTATGAATGCTTCTTCTATAATATATTTTATGAGTACCTTAGATGTTAAACATCTTTTGAGATCCCCTAGGTGGAATTCTATTATACCATTTGACATCATAGTGAATAAACGGAGTTATTATAGTTACAAATAATATATTATAAGTATATATAATTGTATATGTCCACCATCTATGATGTATCTACAAATCTTAATAAATATGTATATATTAAATATATACTTATCAATTGTCAATATGTCTTTCCAACTTTTAATATACTTATCCATCCTAATATATTCAAATCATAATATACTTAAATATATTTATTTGGATCTTAGTATTCAATAATTTATTTACCAAATATAAGAATTGCAATAGATACAACAACCATACTTTATTTAGTATATATATATATATTTATCAATACTTAATTGAATATTCATCAATCATAAATATATTTAAATATAAATATTCCACATAATATATTAAATATATTTGTAAAGCATCAGCCATTATATATTTAAAGATATTTATCAATGACCACTGCTATTAAATTCCAATTTTAACTAACAACCCTTAACTACTAATTTCAGCATGCGTTTATCTATATTTATTATTAAGCATCCATTCATCCTTATTTTATTTCTGAATACTTACCTTTTGACCGGTCTGCAAGAATAGTATTATCTTCCCTCTTTTCTCTTCAGCAGATCACAATTCTTAGCAATTGATTATTTTCCCGTACGTAATGCAGCCACTACTTTATCCCTTGCATTTCTCATTTCTGTTCGATGCCCATAAAGATTTCATTCCATTCTTTAAATACCCACGATTTGGGTGGAGGATCACACCCTTTCACCAATCGTGGCTTCCTTGAAGGATTGCATCTCTTTCTTTGGGTGCTGACTTTTCTTAAGTTAATGTCTTTCTACCTTTTATGTTTTTTTAATACTATATATATATATATTTTTAATTGTTGATGGGTTTATATCATATCATTTATTCATTTATTCTATTTCATATTTTTTTATTGATGTTTTAGAATATATGAAGTATTATATTTTTAGATTGCCTTTATCTATATTTGTTTATTTATTATTTCTTCTATGATTTCTTAGGAAGTAATATTTGTTAGTTTAGGATATAGGTTATGATATTGTAATTTCAATTATTATTATAATTAGATTCATCATTTACAATTATTTATTTATGATGATCATGATTAAAATAGTAATGGTTAAGTTATTATTATAATATTATCTACGATAATTATAATAATATCTAAATGGCAATTACTCAAATTTATATTTTGATATTTATTCGATTTCGGTATTTGTATTTCAATATCTTAGATTTAGCTTTACAATTTCGGGGACATGACAGATATGATTAACATGTAATACTGGATTAGTTGTTAAGGTTATTCATCCATTCCACTTCAAATTCATGGGGTGCAATTGTAAATATGAACTTATTTATGGCATTTATATGTAAAACACTGTGTACTATCTTTACATGTGAGAATAATTCATAGTCAGTTGTTAAAGTTCACCTCCAACCATTCTCTCTCTATGTTTGTGGGTCTTTTGGTATTAGAGTCTAACAATCAGGTTTTGTATCCACCCAAATTTTGGTTTAAAGAAAATTTAGCCCTATAACATATTTGTAGTCAATATTTTGGCCAGTCTTCCATGGAGTTTTGGGGATGAGGACGGGGGGACGGCAGGGGACACGTTTTGGGGACAGGAGACAGAGGGGTCTAAGTTTGGGGATGGTAAGGGGATGGTGGGGGGGCGGTGCTGAAATACATATAGTACTTGAAAAATTAGTTATAAAAAGATGTATAACAATATAATTTTATAACTGTAGAAGCCTAAGTTGCATCCAAAAGTTTTCTTGATTTCAAATATGTGTTACAATGTTTTTTAAGATAATAGATTAACATTGGTTTTAAGTTTTTAACATCTATGTAAGACCAAATTAATTTCCTACAAGATGTATGTTTGATGTTGGAGGATATATGCAAGATATTTGGAGTGGAAAGATATCCCAAATATTGAAGCACGCATATAGTTTGGGTACAATTCTGTCCAAACACTTGGTTTACAATTTACAAACCAAACATATTAACCGTCTCCACTCTACATGGGAATTCAGTCACTACCCACATCATTGCATTCCATGAGATGATGACTCTTTAAGGCATTCGGTCATTGCATTCCATGAGATGATGACACTTTGAGGCATTCAATCAGGCAACTCATGTGCCTTGCCACTACTTCCACATTTTGCATACTGTACAGTGTAAATCGTTGGAGCCGCAGAGGCCCTAGGGTAAATAAAAAGATAAAACAAAAATTAAAATACAAATAAAATAAAATATTAAAAATCTACACACTTGGCAGTCTCCCAGAAGTTTCCTTGGAGTATCCTAGAAGTTTCCCAAAAGTTTCCCTGAGGTTGAGGGGACATCTGGAAGTCTCCTAGAAGTTTCCTTGGAGTCTCTCCAGTAGAAACAGCCAGGAAACGTTTCCCTCCAGGAGGAGACTTCTAGGAAACGGTGGAGAAACTTGGAGACGGTAGGGGGATGGCGGAGGGACGTTTCCCAGGCGTCTCCCCATCTCGGAAACATCCCCGTCTCAGGTGCGGGTGTTTTTTTTGGGGGGACGCGTCCCCGTGGAACACTGATTTTGGCAAATATTCGAAAGCCAGCCTCGTCTGTTTTGCCTAAATCTTTTCTAGACAATAATTATTATTGCATACGTTATTCTATCCTTAATCAGCAGAGATTCAACCTTTGTATGATGATGTTTGACCTTGAGAAGTGTGCTAGAACCAAACTTACCCTTATAAATTGGAAAATTTCCAGTAAAATTGCCTTGCTGTGGAAACGATCTTTTCTTGCTTTATCAGGTTCAAAATCTTCTTCCATATGTGTTTTAGTGACATTTTAACCTGTCTAAAGAAAAAAAGTTTTTGGGCTAAGGGGAAACTTTACATGGAGGTATATTTTATGCTTTTCATTTTAGAATTCTGTTTTCTTCTATTGTTAGATGTTAACACTTGTTTGTTTCGTAATGTCCCTTTTTCAGTATTTTAAGAACCTTGCAATTTTTTGAGGTTCCTATCTATACAAGGGTTAGGAGCTTCTGGAATATGACACTTAGCAGAAGTTTTACCCAATGTAATTACAATGGCAGGCTAGTTACTTATCATTTAACATAGAATTCTGCTCATTATGAAATGTCTGAATTTACTGATGCAAATGGCTATGTATCAAATCTGCTACCAACAAATTACTATTAAACATTTAGAATATTATTAGAGACAACATTCAGAATCAAACAATAGCGCTATATTTGATAAAAATGTAAGTCATGCTAATGCAATCCGCTGTTATAAATACTTGACTTCGATTGTCAAACCTTCAAAACCTCTTAATTCAAACACTTTCTCAATTTGTTATTTGACTTTTTAAGTAGTTGTTCATGTATTTGCATATTAAAAAACCCTTGTATCATTTCTTTAATTATGGACTCATCACATTAAGTAGGCAATGATCGCACATTTTTTGTAGCGATTAGGAGTTGAGAGTGACAATTTCAAATTTGCAAAAAGTGGTGAATCTACATGAAAGCAATGAATTTGTTTCTCCCTTCAAATGCATAAGTTACTTCAAAAACATATGTTTCTCTTGGATTCCCTTTTCAAATTTTCTTTAGATCAATATTTAATTAGGTGGCAAATCACAATGACAATATGTTGTAGTGGTACTACAGTGGCAGTATTGTAGAAAATGGGAAACTAGAAATAGGCTGCAATCTTCTTTGTGGGTGAAACTCCCTCAAGGAACAAGAGGGTTTTTGTCCTCTATTCCTGCCTAGAAACCAAGAGGGTTTCATCTTCTAAATCTCTGCACTTTTGAGAGAGTTCTCAAGTGCAATAGTTGAATGCTAGTATTCAAACTATGAAAGAAAGGGTTTGATTTCTTAAAAAAATGGATCCTTCCTTTTGAGCCATTGCCTCTCTTTTATAGACTCTATTATAGTGCCCAAGTTTTGAATTCCTTTTTTCCCTTCAAAAGTGCTCACTTAAAAACATTACAAAAGGATGTCCCATTTTATCTAACTAAGAATAATATTTAAGTTGTCATTTTACAATGTTTTCAAATAATATTATTAGGACTAACTTAAAAAATTATTATTACAATTGTTTCCCTAACTTCATCCCTTAACCTATGGGAAATAAAGAAATAAGCGATGGGTCTCCCACTTATGTTATTTCTGAAAAGGGGATATGACATATTCAAAGAAAGAAAGAAACTATTAACCTTAACAAGTGACCAAAGTAGATCAATGAGATTTAGAATGTATATTGAGTTAAATTAGCACGGGGAAGCCCTAAAAGAAGGCTCCGAATCAGATTACATGCCTGAAACTAACTAGATTACAAAAATCTATCTAATTGGAATAAAGTGACCATAGTTGCCGGGAGACGTAGGGTACTAGTACTGGAATGGGGATGGGGACGCCAATCAAATTAGGGTATGTGAATTAAAGGAATAAGGAGACGGCTATTTAATATGTAAATGATTCACCAAAAATTTTGGGTACGGGGACTGGTATGTTGTCTATGTTCCCATAATGGAGAATCCCGACAACTATAGAATAAACCCCAAAAGATGCCCCTACACCCGTTGTGAGACTTGTGAATTGCAGTTAGTAAAAATAACAGAAAAGTTACAGATATTACAAATGTTCATGCAAAAGAAACTCTCATAACAGACTTTAATCACAAAGGGGAACTTTGGTTGGGTTTCCCAGGATTACATTAGAACTTGAATGTGGAATAGAAGAACCAGAACTGTTGTCATTGTGAAGGAGCCAATACAATCCTTTTGACAACATTGGCAGTTGAGTGATAATATTTTCTTGTGCCATACCCATTGATTTCTTGTTACTGACTACCATGGTCATTCCTATATGTTATCTTGTGATATGCTCTATGTATTTTTATTCATTGCTATTATGCCATTGTTAGTTCAACAGATACATAGGAATTAGGATTATGTTTTGACTTTGCGAGTTGTGAATCTTTATTGGATTTATGGAAGGCTTGCTTTAAGGCACTTGGTGATATCAATACTGGTTCTTTTTCTATTAGAATGACCATTTATGAAAATCTCATGTGGACCACCACAACTTGGCATAAATTGCAAGTCATTTGGCAAAGCATGCCAAGTTGACATGACTTGCTCGCCAAGTTTCTGCTAGGTACTTGCTGAGTCTCAGCCGAGTCCTACAAAAAACTTGCCAAGTGCTGTTATGAAGGCATAATTTGTTGGTTTGAGGGTCATATGCCATATGCAATCTTTGAATTATGACAAATTAGTGATTGGAATAGACTTTTGTTTTCTCTAAATGCATTAGTTTCACTTTTTTTTTTGCCAACTTTTGTTGAGTTTTGGCCATTATTCCAACTATGAGAATGGCTACTAAATCATTTTGGAAAGATTGCCATTATGTTGTTAAACAAAATGGCAAGAATTGAGTTGTTGCAAGCAACGTTAATTGAAGACATATTAGAGTATTGTCTAGATGTGCACTTTTTTGTAATATAATGATCTCCTAATTTTTTTTAACTTGGCTGTCAACATTATCTAGCCCAATAGTATGTGTGCCTATCCTATTGAAGTTGAGTTTACTGAAGTCTATGTTATTGGATCAACGGAATGCTTTGCATTGGGTGCTTCAAGTGGTTTGAAAACTAATTCTTGTTTCCATTTAAAAGTAGCTACTGTATTAATTTGGAAAGATTGTCACTATGTTAGTGAATATTATTAAAGAGCATGTTGTTTTCTATATTGATGGTAAGAAACATTCATTTTAGAATGTATTGGACTATACCTCTGATGCAAATCATTTACATTAGTATTGATTCCCCTAAACATGGAAATGGTTATAAACAAATAGTAGCAATACACTTAAAAACCTCTAGATTAATCCTAAGTAATTGTGATCCACCACATTTTCTGTGCCATTTCCCGAGTTTTCTGAAAATCAGTTCTGAAATTTTTTATGTATACCTACCATTTCATTGGCACATTTTTGCACAGGCTGAAAATTGCAAAGTGCAGGCAGACTAAATTTGTCTAATTCAAGGTTCAGGTTAGGGTGTTTCAATGTTTTTTTTAGGTTTTAATTTGAATGGATTTATTTTAGATCTAAAACTCTAAACTGCAATGAGGGTTATATAAAAACTTACCCTAATGTGGGTTTAGATAAAAACATGGGGTTGTCCTGAAAATAGTAGGCCATGCTTTGCCCTTTATTTTTTGCACATAAATTCTGTTGGGTTAAAATATGATAGCTTGTTTAAAATTATTAAGTTCTTTGTGATCCCCCCTCTTTTTTATGCTATATTCATTTCTGTTTCTATGCAATATATTTGACATGAAATAACATCAGATTCCCACCCTTTTACAAATATTCTATTTTTTCTCAACTTCTGAGTTTTTATTGAATTTTTCCCATTTTAAACCTGGGCAATTGGATTCTGTTTACACTTTTACCACATTGTGTAAATGAAATGCTATTGTTCATTAGATTCTAGTGTCCGAGTTTCAATGTTGGTCCATCATATTTGACATTTCTACAATCATATTGTTGCATATAAATAAAAATACTAAAGCAACATGAAGATCTTATTTTCAGCTCAACTGCCTTTCACTGTAATAGGTACTTCAGTATGATTTTTTTTCTCCTGTTGAATGTTAGACTGGAGTATTTGTTGGCTTTTATTGTTCAAATGTTCTATAATTCTGATTAATGCAGTTATGGGTGAGGCAGGTGAAAAGCTATCAGCATCCCATGAAAGATGGTTGGGGATTGGCAAATGATGGAAAAAATTTATTCGGAAGCGACGGAAGTTCGACTATGTATTATCTTGATCCAGTTACATTCAGAGGTTTTGCAATTCAATAATTTTTTTCATATCTTTAATTTGTTCATTTGAAATCACTTTTTTTCCTTTTTCCAAAGATTGGCAATTTCGTACTGTATTTTTTTGCTTTTAGTTAACATGGCAAAGGTCTTTGGTTTTGAATATTCTGGTAATTCTTAAAAAGTAAAACTGACAAAATAGCAGCAATTGATGGTGTGTCCACAATGTATAACTAAAAAATGCCATTTCTTGTTGTGTTTAAATTGTGTTCAGAAAAATATAGAGTAACTGTGAAATACGAAGGAATTGAGGTGTCTCGTTTGAATGAACTTGAGTATATAAATGGTGAGGTCTGGGCTAATGTTTGGCAGGTATGTGAATTTTTTCTTTTCAACTACCAGGAAGGTAGATAATTTCTACCATCTCTCTCTCGCTTCCCCCAAATCCATCACCCTCTCCCACATCCTCTGACCCTCTTCCTCTTGACTTCTTCTTAGGTGTTTGTTTCGAGGTTCAAGATTCTTGCGTGATTAGATTTTAAATTTTGTTTTAGCATATTCCAAAATTCCTGAAAATGATAAGCTGAAAGCTGTCTAATCTAGCTAGAGTGAAAGTATAGTTTGTTGTAGCTCTTCTTCATCTGTAGCCGGGATGAATTCTGGGATATTTACAAGGAACATTGCTTATTAATTTCATAGGTCTGTAAACAATGTGAACAAGGTGTGAAATTATATTATAAACGTTACCATGATTTCTACTGATGACTGGAATTTCCACTAGGGTAAATAAATCACATAGTTTGGGTGATATTTCTGCAATGAACTGCAGATTGATAATTAAATTTAGTAATTGATCACTTTTCTGAATCCATGAGAATCTCCAACAAATTTGTTCTTGAAAAGTAAGTTCTCTAACTTTAGATTGGGAAATAGTTTGTGGTATATCCTAGGATATGAGATGAAGGCTTTGTTCCCCCTTTCTTTGATTTGGGATTTTTAAGTAAATCGAGTATTTTTTGAGTTTGAATTCAGATATTAAATCTTGCCTTAAAGCTCCATGCTTTGTTACTTCACTGGGGGGTCCTTTACTTGGATATCTGTATTTAGATGCCCTGATTTGGGGATTTCAACTACTTTAGGTTTATTCCCTGCTGCTTTGTTTCATTGTTTTAACTTCTGTGCTTAGTTAATTTTCAAAGCTTAGGGTTCTAGTGGCTCAATTCTTCTCTATTGGACTGGTTAGTCTTTTGAGTTCAGTTGACCTACTTTATCATTTGTAGGCATTAATATAACTCCCTTCTTCTTTCTCTAGCTTTGATATTTTTGATTTTTGGCAGCATTTTGCATTTGATTTACAGCATCAAGTTTGTTTCCACAAATTATTGATCATTAACAAAGCAGTTCTAATGAAAATTCAGTCTCATCTTTAGCTTATTAATTAGATGTTAATGGTATTTATCTATGTAGTGTTTTTGGCAAATCAGTGGGGATTGAGGCTACTATCCTTGAAAGATTTAATAGAGATTACATTCATTTCAAACATATTGTTTGAAGCAAATACCATTTAGTTACTGTAATGTCCCCTTCTCATCAATGATCAGTTTAGAGGCTCATCAGCCTATTCTGGAGGCCTGTAGGCTCGTTGAGGTGAAATTAGGGTTTCCATTGTTTGGAGGTTTTTGGCATTTCTCAGAATTTACTATTTTTAGTAAGTTCTAATTTTAGCAGTGATCCAGTTGACAGCATCACAGTGAGTTTTGCTTTTTAGTTGGAGCAGTTGAATATATTTGGTTTTGGCTTTTAGGGAGCAATATTCGAAGAAATAAATTATTTCAAGGCATTAATGTTATGTTTTCAAATTGACCCCTTGGCCTAATGTAATGACTTGAAGTTGTTTTAAAAGGTGGTTCTCAAGGGTGGACACCTCATGGAGGAAATAATTGATATTTTATAATGTTTTATTTTGCCTTGGAATTTGGACGCCATTTTAAGGAGGGAGTTAAATATTTTGAAAATTAAAATATTCCAAAAGGTGAATGGGCATCCCTTTTGGAGGGAAATTTTGGGAAGTTGAAGAGTCACCTCCAGTTCTCTATATAAGCAGGTTTTGCTCTAGCTTTTGGGTATCCATTGTTTATGCTAATGTTATGCTATCGAAATGACTTCATGAATTCAGAATTTGGCTTCGAGGAATGCATACTCCTAGCGTAGAAGCAATTTCGTGTTTGAAAGATAACACCTAATTGGATTGTGGCTGCTTTTCATCCAAACTAGCAGATTGTGCTTCAATGTTGGCGTATTTTGGTGATGTTTTCAGTTTTCTGTGTTGCTGGTATTCATACAGCTGAAGTTAATTTTTGTATACAGCTCCTTGAGTGAATTTTATTTCATTATGGGTATTTCAACTAATCATTTCTATGCCAAGGGCGATGCTATTTGCAAAAAAATGGATTTTATTATGAAGTGTGGATTTTTCTAGGAAGGCCATACCATTCCTAAGGCTGTACCATTAATGAGCATTTTGCATTGGGATTCAAACCTGCTGTTTGGTGGCTGTTTGGCACTTACAAATTCATGGTTGCTGGTTGCCTATCCTCTTGGAATGCTGTTCTAAGTTTTGGTGAGCTTTGGAGTTGATTCGAGGTAGATATATGCATTTTGGATTGAATGTAGTTGCTGGTTTAGTACATTTTTGTAGCTGGGTTTCTATATCAGATTGCTGTTACTTTATATTTTGGTTTGGTTTTCAGTATTTGAGAAGGTTATTATTGTGAGAGATTGTCTTCCTTCATTTGGATTTGTTAATATTGTAATAGCACTTGTAATTTGTAGTTATTTGTCATTGTAAGACTGTAAACAGTAGTACAGTTCCAGTCGTTTAATTTGCTGCATTTAGTTGTGTTTCATTTCACACATTGTGACCCTTGGATGGTTTACCGCTAATGTGGACAAAAAAATAAATTAAATCTCTCATTTCTCACCCACTAAAATAGTGGCGAATTTCCACTATAGAGTGGATACCTACTGAGAAGCGGATGAATTGCATTGTATTGTAATATCTTTCCCCCCATTGGATAAGTGGTAGCATGGAACTCTTTATGGCCGGATTGCCGCCTACCTTCATTTCAGTTTGTAATTCAATTTCTATTGTTGCTTAGATTCCATCGCCATATGCTATCACCTCACCTTCCAAAGGATCTTGGTGAACATTCTTGGTGTAGATTACATTCAGTTGATTATCTTTTGGAAGCTAACACTAATCATTGGCATAGTGCAGGTTTGTGTTGTGAAAATTTTGGAAAAAATTTAAGGGGCATATTTCAAATAGTAACAAGGCAAAATAATAAAGGAGGGCTACCAAAGCTCTTATGTCCCCTTTTCTAGTTAAATTAATTGGGGACCCATTTCTTCATTTCCCATAGGCTAACCGATAAAGTTAGGGAAATATTTTAATAATAATGTTTTAAGTTAGTTCTAGTAATATTATTTAAAAAAACATTGGAAAAAGACAACTAAAATATTATTATTGGTTAGATAAGTGGGTCATCAAAATGGGACATAATAAGGGCTTTTATAATATTTTATTAAAATGTTTTAGGTGAGCACTTTTGGAGGGAAAAGGGGAATTTAAAATACTAACACAAGAAAAAGAGTCTATAAAAGAAAGACACTCACTCATAAGGAGATCATCTGATTTATGAAACTAAAACCTCCTTTTTATTTGATAGCTTGAGCTTTGGTGTTCATCTATTTCTTCCAAGGACGGAAACCCTTGGAATGTGGAGATTTGGAGGACAAAAACCCTCTTGGTTTCCAGACAAGAGAAGAGGATGAAGACACTTTGTTCTTTGAAGTGGTTTCACCTAGGAATTGTAGTTATGTAGAGAAGATTGCAACTTATTTCCAGTTTCCAATTTGGTGTGTTTCAATAAGAGGTTGTTCCAAATATTTTTAGTTTCCATTACCTGCTGTTGTGCAACATTCATCTTTGTTATTGTACCATCCCATACCTGCAACTGCAATGTTGTCATTACAATGTCCTGTCATTGTCATAGCAAACTAGACACATTGCTATTTGCATCAATAGACTCCATTTAGCTCTTAGCTAGAGCCCTACTTGCCAAGATTAGGTCGTACCTTCTACATACAACCATATCATCTATTCCATGCATTACACCAATATATTGTGAGTTCCCAATCATTGTTTGTATGTTGTCTTTCATAATAATTATGGTGACAGTCATATATATCAAATTTCAGTAATGATATTTTTGAATTTGGAACTGTTGCCCTATCGTAGTCATATTTTCCAATAACATTGAATTAAGTGTTGGTGTTAGGGATTAATCATTAATCTTTTTGCATCTATATTTGGCACTGCCATTTGACATCAGTTTTATTTAGTTATTTGTAGTTTGATAAATGGTGGATTTGTGTGTGAGTGGCATAACTGTTTATATTGGAAGTTCATAACAAGTAGTATTAATCTTATTGTGGTAACATTATACTAATTGGTGCAATTAGGAGAGTTCATAGAGATTAATCCCTTTTACTTGTTTGCTATATGCTCTCACCTTGCCCTCATAAGCTATTGGTGAACATAAAGTGACAAGTTCTTGATTGAGGCATAGAGAAGAAACTAAAAAAATTGTAGGGTACTTAAAAATACTAAAAAGGGACATTACATATTTGTCACAAGTCGAATAATTGTTTATATCAAAAGTTCATAGTAAACAATATTCAACTCTTTCTATGATAGCACTATACTAACTGGTCTAATCAAGGGAGTTCACATGGATTGTTCCCTTGTACTTGTTTGTCTTATGCTCTCACCTCAGCCTCTTGAGATCTTGGTGTAGAAAGTGACAAGTTCTTGACTGAGGCATAGACAAGAGCCTCAAAAAATTGTGCCTCAAAAAATTGTAGGGTTCTTAAAAATACTAAAAGGGACATTACAAAAGCCAAGAAGACACAACCCTAAAGAATGAAACACCAATAAAAAAAGACTAAAACCTAAATGCCATGCACCATGCCAACTTAAACCAATGCCAAAAAAGACATAGAGTTGAAGAATACCCAAAGCATTATCAACACCTCTTCGGTAGACTATGTGAATGCAGTGCAAAGTCATTAGCAGAATGCCTAAGTTTGACTTAGACTAAAATGGTTGGTAATGCCGATTTGCTCAATGCTAAAATAGGCTGAATGATATGCTAAAATGATTGGCAGTAAACCATCCAATCCTACAATATGATCTGCATGCAAATGATGACCCTTTGGTGGTACTACCATCCAGGGCTCACAGAATAGTTAGAAAATGCATTACAAAATAACATGATATTAGATATACTGCTGATATAAAATTCTAATTATAAAATCAGTCTGCTGCAATAACATAAATTAGTTCGCAAGACTCAAAATGAACAGGAATATCATACCCAAAATGTGTATTCACCAACCCAGCTAAGTATGACATTGAAAGTTGAAGAAAGAAACTGGAAAAGTGCTGATACAATTCTGTACTGTCCAAAATCAGACTTATATAATCTGAAAACACTTTGCAAACACCACTATAAGATGATCCAATAACAACAAACTGAAAGAAACTCACTCAGTACTGAAATAACAGCTGATAAGGCACTCCAAACTACCTCAACCAAAACCCAGACACACTAGAACTGAACAATATCAAACTGCTAAGAGGAAATCAGACATGTACAGGTCCGATATGAAGCTGGAAAGCAAGAACAACACACCCAAAATCCATAAAAATTGCAATAACATCAAACTCCAACTCCCCAACAAGTAGGAGCATCTACACTTCTCAAAAACAATCGTAAACTAACCCCAAACATATGAAAAATCTTCCTTAAATTTGTATGGCCAGCAAGGAACAACAGGAAGAAATTGCATGACATGTCAAAACACATAAAAAATCTCTAGTAGAACACAATTAGAAAAATAACTTAACCTTGCAACACAAACTGAGAAATCTTCACTTTCAAAACAAAAGCAATCGCTAAATGAAATTGCTCCAATGGTTGTTGAGGATTTTCATTCCCAATACCCAATATCTTCAACATATGGTGATTTCTGGATGAAATCACTCTATCTAGCTAGGAGGGTTTTCATCTTCAAAATTGGTATCCAAGAGGGTTTTTGTTCTGAAGAAATATGAACTCACGTTCTTACTCAAAAGAATGCAAATGAAATATGTAACCTTTCTTCTCAAGATAGAACCTCCTTTTATAACTTTTTCAAACTATTTTGGGAAAAAAAAATTGTGCTTTTTCAAAAAAGTGTTTTTTACTTTTTGTTGTTTTTTCGAAAAAATCATTTTTAAAACTTTTTTATTACTTTTTCAAAAAAACATTTTCTCTTAATAAAATAAAGCGATTTTTTCGAGAATTATTAATTAAATATTACCCTTAATTCTCCATTTCAATGCACTTTTAAATTATAACCTTTAAGTCACTTGTACCCCATTCTTAGTGCTAACACTTTTAGGCCCTCTTTTAGAAACATTTTGTGATGCAGGCCATCCTTCTTTAAAATAAATAAATAAATAAACATAAGTTGTCTTTATAATATAAAGTCACCTTAAGACAACTTAAATTATTTACTTAATTACTTTTGTCCACACATCCCAAGGTATTAGGAAAGTTGGTGCTCTCCAAGGATGTTGGAAATCTCTAAGAAATGTGGAATGCTCCTTGAAAGTTGAATTTGCACTTGGAAAAAACCATTGTATTCAACTCGATTGTTGGAATACTCGCTATTGTTAGAAAATCGTTTTGATAAAACTGACACTCTCCAAGAATTTTAGAACTTTCCAAGAATGTTGGAATGGAATGAAAAGGGGACATTACATTGTGGTACCATGAAACAACACTTATTTAGATTTAAGGCTAGGGGTGCTAATCTATACTGTTCCATTTACTCTACAGGGCCCTTTAGATGTGTTTCTTGGTCGTTGAAGATTGGTTAGATTTCCAAGAATGCGTTGAAATTTTCTACAGACATTTTATCAAAGATATGGAGAATTATTCTCTAGAATGTTGTGGGAGTGTTGCATAGGACGAATGGCATTTTGTTATAGGCATACACTCCATCTTCTACCACAAAAGTGGTCTTGAGTTTGTCTTCTCTGGCTATGCTTATTTGGTTGTACCTTGAGAATTTGTCCATGAAGGAGTAGATCTTATGTCTTGCTTGTTGGTGTGAATAAATGTCTTGTACCTAGTTAATTTACTTACTAGGAACTTAGGGGACATATTCACGTGTTAAGATTACTTAGGATTATAAGATTCCTTCTAGAAGTCTTAGTTGTCATAACTAGAACTTATCATGTCTTAGGTTGTTATGAGTTAGTTGTCTCATATTATAGGATTAAGACACTTGTCATGATCTTATCTAATCCTATCTATCACCTTGCCTTCATAAGCAAGGCATATCATGTACATTTGCATATTCAACCATATTCAATCTTGCATTGTTGAAGCAAGTATTCTTGCCATTTTCTCTCTTGTGGAAGATATTTTGGTCTAACAATTGTTCCTAGGGGTGTTGAGGAGTCTCCATTAACTCGTACATGGTATTAGAGCTCCAGTGTTGCAGATTCCTTCCCAGATCTGAGGGTTTTGTATTGGCTTGAAGATTTTGTTGGGTGCATTTTGGGGTCTCAAGGACCAAACAATTGAATCCAAGGTGTCAAAGAAAGTTAGGTTTGCCTTTTGTTTTGTCAAATTTGGTTATGTTTTGGCCGATCTATGAAGGTTTCAATTTGAGGGTTTCAGTTGCAAGATCTGGAGGGAGCTGAAATTTTAGGGCACTTTTTGAGCCCAAACAAACCTTGCCATCACGTTCAGAAGGCCCAAAAACCTAATGATCGATTGTTAAAATGCAAAAATCAAACACTTTATCCTAGAGGCATCAGGGAAAATTTTGAAGGGGTTGCTGAAAATTCGTACAATTGTATGACGAGCATATCATACGGTGCCATGTTGCAAGTCTGTTGTCAAATCGACATATTTTGAGCATAAAATCAGCATAAAAATGGTATATTTCTCTTGCGTCGTATCTGCGTCATTTTGTTTGCATAGGTTGTCTTTTTAGATTGTCAAATTGTACGAATGGTTTTTTATTTCATAGGTTTTTATATAAAATAAAAATTTGTTTATTTTTTAAACCATCGACTGGTCACATCTGCCATGGACAAAGTTTTTTTATATTAATAGTTGTTTTAAAATGCTGATTGGGGTTTTGGGTAGGCGTCACGGCCCACCCGTCGCCCTTTTGCCTCCAATTTGTCGTCGAAAAGGGTGGCGGTACTTTTTGAAAACCCTTTGCATGTGGTGCGGTCATATGAATGACCAAGTTCCAATGCTCGGGAGCTAAGTTTTTGTGCCGAATTAGCCTTTAAATTGCTTGTTTTGACCCCCTAGGCTCTAAAACAGGTTTTTATTTTTCAAATTGTCATAACTTTTGATCTAGGAGGCCAATTTTTTGAAACAAAATATCGTTGGAAAGCAGATTCTCTGAATTTTTCAGTAGTGCAGGTGTTTTGCAGAAATTTTGTTGTTTTGTGCCATTTCTTTAGGGATGAAGTCAGATCTTTCTCTTCGACATCCAAGATCATAACTTTTTGCTTCAAACTTCGATTTTCCCAATTCTTGCGACATCAAGAAGGTATTTAGGAGCACTACAATTCTATACACGCACTTTTTGTAGATTTGTTTCCAGAATTTTAGAATTTTAGTTTGAAGCTGATTTGGTACTTTTGGATACATTGTTGTAAATCTGCAAAAAAGTGTGTCAATTTGTTTGGGACAAAGGGGTTAATTTCTTGTATTGCGAAGGGAAATTTGTTTTTCCTCTATTGTAATTTCTGATTTTGTCATGGATTTGGCAAAATTGGTACACCTAACTCCATATAACTATCACGAATGGAAATTACAAATGGGGATGTTATTGTTAAAATTGAAGTTGCAAAGAATCACATTTGGCCAAGATCCAGAACCCGCAAGTGCTCTAGAAAAAAGAAAATGGTTTAATAGAAGGGATGAAGCACTTGGTGTTGGAAATGTTGTCATTGATGTCAAGAAGACAATTGGTATATCATCATTGATGTCAAGGGGAAATTAATGTTTAGACGATAAGAGGAAGTTGATGAGAAGATGGATGTTGGAAAGGAATTGTTAAGGAGATAATTAGTAATGATAATTAGAGCCTATCAACTGAAAGACATTTGGAGATGGTTGTTTCAGCTTACAAAAAAGAAAGCTCCTTGTATTATCTTTATAGATGAGGTTGATGCAATTGGAACCAAATGGTTTGACAAATGGATTAATAGCGATTATTGAGTATATGCATAGCAAACACCATTGCAACTGGCCTATTTGAGAAGTCGATGAGTATAGGCATCTTATTTGTCGTCAACACGTAAAGACAAAAACCTATAGGAGGGATTGTATATTCCCACTCATCGGGGCTTTCCAACAAATTGCTGAGACTCAAGTAAACACTGATGAAAGAGAATTGAGATTAAAATCCTAAGTGAAGAGATTGAGGGAACATAATAAATAGCCACGTTAAGAAAAGGATAAAATGAATAATGATTATCGGGCTACCTGTTGTGACCTTTTTCACACATCGCCCCATTCAAGATGGGGACCCCTAATTTTTGCTCCATTCTGGTCTTTTGGCTTTGGTTTTGTCTCTCCCTCTCTTTCTGTTGTCTGTCCTTTCTGGGGATGTTCCCGCCTATGAGCCTAAATGTGAAATTTTGGCCAAGTCTGAAAATTAGGGTTTTGAATTTCCTAGTCAACCTAGGGTTGAACGAAGTGAATGAATTGCAAACAGAGACTAACATTGATGTCAGTATGCTTCTAGCAGGCTCTCGGCAAATTTTCATCAGATTCCGACTACTTACTATTTTTAGTAAGTATGCAATTACAGGCAACCCGTCAACATTTTTGAAATTCCGACAGTCATGTTGCATTCGGAGCACATCAGGCTGCTCGCATGCAAAATTTGAGCTGAAACAGACAACTTTCTATTTTTAGCAGTCCAGCTTTCGGGACAAATTTCAGGGCTTAGACGCATAGTTTTTCTCTGCATGTCTGCATATTCCTTTTGGGTTTTTCGAGACCTTCGCAACGGTATAACATGCAAAGCGAGACGACAACTTTCAAGGTTCAGCCTTCCGAGGCTATTTTTAGGGTTTGCATGTCAGGGTTTCTTTTGCATGTCGGGTGATTCCTTGTGGGTTTTTCGGGAGCTTCGCAGTGGTATGACATGCCAATGGAGATAATCACTCAGTAAGGAACTTACTATTTTTAGCAGGTGCGTCCCAGCAACCGCCTCCCAGCACTTCAGAATCACGAGCTGATCGCAATGCAGTGGAAACGAAAACAAATAGAGATCATTTGATACGCATGCAGAGCAAATTAGGGTTTCCAACTTCGGGGCCTGAAAAAAAGGGTAAAAAGTCAGAATTTTCGAAAACCGGTGTAAACCACCGCGATCAGCATCCTTCAGGCTATCTGCTGGTAAAATTTCAAGTCAAACAGAGCACTTACTATTTATAGTAAGTCATTTTGGAAACAGGCTAAAAATAGCAAGTCAGGTGCATGCGTTGATGTCAGCAGGCAGGGCATGTGGTGAGGAGCGCCTCATTCGAATTTCAAATCAAACGGAGTTGTGGAGGTATCAGAAGCTGGCAGTTACTATAAATAGTAAATCACCTTCAGAAATGGACTAAAAATAGCAGGTCAACTTAGAATAGCAGTGTCAACAGGTTGATGAAGTCGTGAGGATCCTGTGTTCAAAATTTCAAATCAATCCGAGCTTCAGAAGTATGAAAATCATGAGACTTACTATTTATAGTAAGGCATGGGAGGCTGGCAGAGGAAGGTAAAAAAATGTCTAAGTCTGAGTTTCATCCTGTAGCCTACTTCAAATGCGCCCTCATCCAGTTGGCAAGTGATCAAAATTTTATAAGTGATGAAGGTATCCTGCTCATGCCTCCATATGCGCCCAACTTGCCTGGGGAATGTGAAGAAAATATTCTAAGTTAAAATTTCATCCACCTCCCCATGCCAAATGCGCCCAAGGAGAAATAAGTTGGTGAAAAATATTCTAAGGCATTGTTTCATCCTTCAGCCATGCCAAAATGCGCCCACATGCAAGCTAGTAGCATCCAAAAATTTTCTAAGAATGAAATTCATCCTCCTAGAGGCATCAAATGCGCCCATGCAGCAAGAGAAAGTCAACAGGTCAATGCTTTTCATCCTGTAGCTAGGCCAAAATGCGCCCAAGGGAAGTTGATAGCAAGAAAAAAAATTCTAAGTGTTGAACTCGTCCTTCACCACCCTCCAAATGCGCCCAAGAGGAGTTAACAAGAAAGAAGTCAAAGGGGTCAAAGATTTTCATCCTCCTACATAGGCAAAATGCGCCCACATGGGGCCATGTGAAGACAAAAATGGAGAAGCCCAAGAGTCACTTGTTGGAGGCGCTACAAGTTTCATCCTGCATGCATGAGAAATGCGCCCAAGGTTAGAGTGTGAAAGGCGTTGGAAACTTCATCCTTCACCTATGTGAAAATGCGCCCAAATGGGGCCATATGAGGACAAAAACAAAGAAGTTGAAGAGTCACCTGCTAGGCGTGGTAAACATTAATCCTCCACACATGCTAATATGCGCCCAAGTTGAAGTAAGATAGAGGGTGAATAAAGTGTGTTAGGCGTTGAAATGCCAAGGTGTTAGAAAATATTGCGCCTAGGGTGGTGAAGTGAAAATAAAGTGGTAAGGTGTGAAGTAAAATGCAAAGTGTTGAAAATATTTTCCTAGGCGTGGTGATGAATATCCTTCAGCATGTGTCATTTGCGCCCAAGGTGTTGGGTGAAGATGAATAATAATATTGCTAAGGCGTTGAAGTTTCAAATGAAATATCCTTCAAGTGTGAAGTAAAATATGCTAGGCGCCTTCATGAAAAATAAAAAGTGAAGTTGATGAAATTTCCCACACTGGCAAATGAGCATGGATGAAATAAAATTTTCGTCACAGGCAAGGTGAATGAAGTTGAGTTCAAATTTCCTGAGGCGAAATTTTCAAAATAATTTTTTTTTTTTTTTTTCTAAGGCACAAAATATTTTCTTCCTCTAGAAAATATGCCTAGACTCTGAGGTGATAAGATTTTCCTGGGCATGAATAAATTTGTCAGTGGATGAAGTCAGAGGATGCTGGCATGGCAAGATGGACAAAAAATTTCCGGGTCAGAGCAACAGGATGTTCACAGATGTGAAGAACGGGATTTAATTTGTTGAAAATTATTTTTCCAAGGTGCAAAATTCAAGAAAATTAAATGAACTCGTTCGTTGTGCACCCATGAGTTCGACGTGTTCTGAAGGAAATTTTCTTCTGGGTATTGAAGATTATTGATGAGGAGATGATTTTAAAGTCTTCCATGCTTCGCTGCGGCCTTCGGGATGAAGATTTTTGATGGGCACTAGATTGACGAGTTTTCCTAAGGGGAATTTGAAAATTTTCTAAGGCAAAATGAAGAAAATGTGTTTTCAAGGTGAAATTCTCTAGACGATGAATTTGAAAGGAACTGCCTAGGTGAATTTGCTCAAGTTCTTCATGAAGATAATTTTCCTGAGCCAGAGATGAACGAGATCAAAATTGTGAACGCCTCAGCTGGAAAAGTAAAGGGGATGCAGTTGAAGTTAATATTGTCAAAAGGATGATACGCCCTTGAGGAAGATGAAGTTTGTCTAAGGCATGAATTTGAACGCGAAGTTGGCTAGTGAAGACGATGAACCCTTGGAAGTTAGAACGTGAAAATCCTGGTGAGTAAGTTGAATTTATATTATGAAGTATTCTGATACTCTTCTCCTTGCTTGTTTTGCAGGAGGAACGTCGAGACCAGGCGGTGATGATTTGAAGCAAGTAGTTCAAGATGATAAATCACGAAGAAAGAAAAGTTGCAAGAAGATGGCTAAGTGTTGAGACTCAGTATAACTCAAGTGACAAAGAGGAGGTTGAAGAACAACGTCAAGAAGAGGATCGAGAACAGTGTGAACGCATTTCAAAGATGGAATCTTCTAGAAGGATGATGGACATTATGGCTCATTTATTACCCCACTCCTCTTGGTGGCGGTTTTTAGGGCGAATCTTGTTTAAGGCTGAGGTGGCACAATCTGGGCCATCCAGTCGATTGTAATCTGAGCCGTCCGTTGGACTTGGCCAACTATAAAAGGGGGAGTCCCCCTCATTTGTATCTCATTAGAATTAGAGGTAGAAGCAGAGCTTAGAGAAGGAGTAGAGAGAAATTGATAGAATAGAAAGTAGTATAGTTTAGATTGAAAAGGAAGGAAAGTCTTTCCTTTGGATACTCTGTAAGAAGTTGTCATGAATGCTTTCATAATAAAAGAATTTTCATTGATGGTGATTTCCTCTTTGTTATGAGTAGTTGTTGAGGCTTCTTCGTCCTTCCAATTCACGTAGCATCTTGAAGTAGCTTAAAGTAATGTAGATTTCATTTCATGCAAGTACTTAGCAATTGTGGAATGTGGTGCTCGATTTGAACAAGACTTCGCTTGTCCATACCACTAGCGGGCTCGCTGACGGTGGGTTCGCCTTGCGTGGTCAACTGGAACTTTGTGAAACTTAACTTTGATTATGGTTTATATGTTGGCATGCGTCGTTGTGATGGTGTCTTCATGCTAAATCGTGATCTGAACATCTTGAGTCACTCCTCTGAAGATTGCACCAGTTCCGCAGAAGCTGTCCGAAGTGAGGCAAAACGGAGCTTGGTTGAAGCTTGTGAGAATTGATCGCCATGTCCCACACCTTAGAATAGATTAGAACTTCTTAGGCCCTACACCCTTTAATTTCAGTTCATCTCCGGTTAGAATTAGGAAACTTGTGCTCACCTGCCAAATCATTTGAATTACATGAAAGCCCTTAGTCCGCTGTCTGCTGTCAACTGTCGAACAATTGTGTAAGTCCCCTTGAAATACCAGCAAAAATCACATCGAGCCAACTGAGTCTATTCGCATTATTGGAACCTTGGATTTGAAAGCATGAACTCACTTGCAATCTTAGCATGCTGAATACTTTGTTCAAGAGAGAATAGGGTAGCCGTTGGCGACTTTATTCTGTGTTGGTGCGGTCACGAAAAACACATCAACACTACCTTCACTATCTAGCGGTTGTGTCGATCTTATGAGGAACGAATGTGTTTATGGAGTGCATCGACTAGTTAAGAGAAGGCGACGACTATTTGAGGAAAGAGTTAATGTCATCAACGGCCACGCCTAATCCAGGATTGCAATAGATTTTGAAGAATATATGTTCCTAGCCACCAATGTGATTAGCTTTAGATCGTGGAGTTTTCTGCAAGCGGTGAATATTTTAATCATTGTTACAATTTACATTGATTAGTAAGTAATTAACATGGAAGCACTTGAGTTTAGAGGATCATCAATTAGTTATGAAGAATGGCTATTAACATTAACCAAATGAAGTTTGGAAAGACGCGTCCATTCAGAAGGATGTTGTTACATCCCAAATTGTGACGTTACAATTTACCATTACTAGATAGAGTAAATGTGAATTCTGGAGGAAAATTAATGATGCTTGTACCTTGTTTTCAATATGAATGTTGTTTCATTTGATGTTATTCTTGGTGAAATACTGCATAAAGGAGAATAAAAGGCTATTGATTTGTGAATAATCTAATGATTCATGTATTCTGCTATGTTTTGAGCATATGACCCCCGTTGTCGTGTCATCATGTGTAGGTAAGAGGACCATTCCTCCAGGCAGAGGAGAGATATCACTCGGGGAGGAACTTGGTCGGGTAAACAGTAACGAGTACCAATTGGGCATACACACACATATTATAGATTGAGTAAGCTAAGTCATTTGTTGAGTTAAGGGTAAGTCACCCGTAGGCTTGTTTATTGTCATTAGGAGTCGTATCTACTTCTGAATGCGTGAATAAGTGATGCTTGCCAGTATAATCATATGTGGAATAATGTTTCTGGTTAGAGGTGGGCATGTGTATATGTATATATACATATAAATACGGTATGTACAAATGTCCATAAGTATATTCATGTCGATACAACGTATGAGAGCAGATGGATATGCCATACGTGTGCATCAATACAAATGTATTTATGAATACGTATACATAAAGGAGGTATAAAAGTAAATATACATGTATACATACCCACAACCAACCTGTTATATATATGTGAATATGAATAAATATTATGATGATATTACCTCGGAATCTACGTATATACATATATATACATATACATGGGTACGTATAATGAAAGTATGCTGACTGGCTCGCAGTATACGTACGTGTAAATTAAAATGTATATGTATATACATGTATATATGTAAAGGTAAATATATTTATATATTTAATATTATATTAAGTATGTATATAATATAGTCTTTACAAAATATAAATATGTATACGAGATTATTTAAATTATTAAATTTAAATAATTATACATAAATATATAATGTAAATTAAAACTATATTATATATATATATATTAATATAATAAAATAAATATATATAGATATATTTTATTAAATGGAATTGAAAATTAAATGAAGTTTTAAACAAACATTTTTATTTAATATTCATTAAGTGTTGAAGTGAAATCACGAATTTGAAACATGAGACGTTTTTCTCAAAAATGAATATTTCATTTAAAAGTCGAAATCAAATTACTATGACTTCAAAATTAAATCAAATATTATTGTCACAATTTCGCCAAGATTTAAATATTTCTTTTGGAACTATATTGAAATTATGAAGTGGAAAATAAAGAGGAAAATGAAATACGTTTTTATGAACTCATACCCGTGAAAATGAATTGGGGAATGAAGTTAAAACGTGTGAGAAAGTTGCGCGCGTCTGGTTCGCGCCTGGGCTGCGACTTGGTCTGCAAAATAATGCAAATATTGATCTTTAGGCCACGAAAATGGCGACGTGGGAACATCATAATCTTGACCTCTCATCTGGAACGAATCTTTCAAACCATTTGCTTGAAAATAATCTAAAAATCTGAAGACGCCTTGAGCTGTCGACTTATCAAATTCGCCATGTGAGAGTTGATTTATTCTTGGTTTGTTGTCAGCAAAAGAGGACGACTTGCCTCTGATTTTTGCCACACTTCTCTTAGGAAACTTTCCAACTCGCAGTCCTGACAGTTTGAACGCCATGGGAAGAGGAGGTATGTTGAGGTTGAGACACCATATAAAGACGACTTTACTCATTCATCCAACACATTCCTGAAGTCGAATTTCTTCCTTTGCAAGAGATTTTTCTAGTATTGCTGAGGAATTCGTACTTGTTTATTCTCCTGGGAGTTTATTCATATTTCATTCAAAGCAATACAGTTCTGAGAATTCATATTTTCCAAGAGTTATTTCATATTTCCTGAGTAATGTTCATATTTCCAGAGCAACCATATTGCTGTGAGTATTTCTAATTACTGAGAGTGATCTTTAACTCCGAAAGTTGAAAGTAATCATTTGCTAAGAGTTTCTATATTTCTTGAGAGCATCTTGTTGTGACCTTTTCACACATCGCCCCATTCAAAATGGGGACGCCCTAATTTTTGCTCCATTCTGGTCTTTTGGGCTTTGTTTTTTCTCTCTCTCTTTCTGTCTCTTTCTGATGTCTGCCTTTCCGGGGATGTGCACACCTGTGAGCTTAAATGTGAAATTTGGCCAAGTCTGTAGAATTAGGATTTTGAGCTTTCCAGCCAATTTGTGGTCAAACGAGGTGAATAATTTGAAAAACAGAGATTGACATTGCTGTTAGTATGCTTCCCGCAAGTCTCCACTGAAATTTCATCAAATTCCGACAACTTACTATTTTTAGTAAGTGTGCAATTCAGGGTGTTCCTTCAGCATTTTTGAAGTTTCAATAGTCACATTGCATTCAAAACACATAAAGCCGCTCGCCTGCAATTTTTGAGCTGAAACAGACAACTTGCTATTTTTAGCAGTTCAGCTTCCAGAGCAAATTTTAGGGTTTATACACAGTTTTTCAGTGCATGTCTGGGGATTCCTTCTGGGTTTTCGGAGACCTACGTGATGGTGTAACATGCAAAATGAGACAATGACTTTCGGAGTTCAGCCTTCAGAGGCTATTTTTAGGGTTTGCATGTGTGGTGATTCTTTATGGGTCTTTCAGGAGCTTCGCGATGATGTGACATGCAAAGCAGGATGATTGGTATTTAGTGACTTACTATTTTTAGCAGGTGCACTCCGACAGCTCTCTCCCAGCACATCAGAATTACAAATGGGGCGCAGTGCAACAAAAATGAGGTCAAACGGAGGTTATTTGATATGCATGCAAGTCAAATTAGGGTTTCCAGCTTTGGGACCCAAAATGAGGGGTAAAAAGTCAGAATTTTCGAAAACCGGTGTATCCCATTGCGATCAGCATCTTTCAAGCTATCCACTGGTAAAATTTGAAGGCAAACAGAACACTTACTATTTATAGTAAGGCGTTCTAGAAACTGGCTAAAAATAGTAAACCAGTAGCAGGCGCCGTGTCAATGGGCAGGTCACCCGATGAGGAGCACGTCATTCGAATTTCAAGTCAAACGGAGTTGTGGAGGTCTCAGAAACAGGCACTTACGATAAGTAGTAAACCACCTTCAGAAATGTGCTATTTTTAGCAGGTCAGCTCAGAGTGGCGGTGTGAACAGGCTAAGTAGGCCATGAGGATCATGTGGTTAAAATTTCAAATCAATCTGAGCTTCAAAGATGTGAAAATTAGAAGACTTACTATAAATAGCAGGACACAGAGAAGCTGGCATGAGATGAAAATTTTGCTAAGGCTGGATTGATATCCTGCTTTGCCTCCATATGTGCCCAGGTTGCCTTCAAGCATGAGATAAACTTTTTTTCTAAGGCATTAAAGCCTCGTTCTGCTCATGCCTCCATATGCGCCCAAAGAAGAATGAGGATGTTTAAAATTTTCTAAGTGTTGGGCTTCATCCCTCACCATAGGCAAAATGCGCCCACCTCAAGTCAAGCATGGAAAAATATTCTAAGTCTAAGAGTTTCATCTTCCTCATATGCTAAAATGCGCCCATCCTCCACCACATAGGAAATGTGCCCATGCTTAACAAGGAGGTCAAAAGGAGTCAAAGGCATTGGAAAATGTTTCATCCTCCACCACTTAGGATATGCGCCCATCCTCATATGCTCAAATGCGCCAAGTTTAGAAGAAGGTCTAAGGGAAAGCGTTGAACTTGAGAAGTTAATCCTCCTTCATGCATGAAATGTGCCCAAATGAGGGCATGTCAAGACAAAAATGTATGCATGCAAGGAGGGAATATTCCAAAGGGCGTTGAAAAGACAAATTTTAAAATCCACCTCCATACCTCATATGCGGCCATCCTTCATGACATATAAAATGTGCCCATGCAAAAGGAATCTAGGACGTGCTAAAGGTGAAGTTGATGGATAGAAATATACAAAGGGCGTTGAAAAGTCAAGTCCTTTATGACATCAAAAATGCGCCCAAAGTGCATGAAGTGTGAAATGAAATAAAATTACCAAGGCGTGGAAATAAGATGTTAGGATGTTAATCCTTCACCATGTGTGAAATGTGCCAAGGTAAGGTAAAGGTGGGGAAATATTGCTAGGCGTTGGAAATGCTAAGCCTGTGAGATGATGTAAAAGTATGCTAGGTGTTGGAATTTAAAAAAAATATATCCCTTATGAAATATAAAATGCGCCCTAGGCAATAATAAAAAATTTCTCTAAGTGAGTTGATGAAATTATTCCTCACCACAGGCAAGATGATAGATAAATGAAAATTTTCTAAGGAAAAATTCAAAGTGCAAAATATGCTAAGTGATTTTAAATTTTTCTAAGGCACAATATTTCTTACTTAGGAAAAATACGCCCAAGTTGGAGGGATGTGATTTTTTTTTTCAGAGACACGAGTGAAATTGCCAGTGGAGAAATCAGAGGACGTCAGCTTCACAGGGTGATTAAAAGGTTTTCAAGTCAGAGCAACAAAGTACTCACAGGAATGAAGAAATGGATTAATTTCATGAAGAATTATTTTTCTAAGGTTCAAAATTCAAGAAAAATTAAATGAACCCGTTCGTTGTATACCCATGAATTCGACAAGTTCTGAAAGAAATTTTCTTCTGGGTATTGAAGATTGTCGACAAGGAGTTGATTTTAAAGTCCTATGCACTTTGCCAAAGCTTTTATGATGAAGAATTTGATCGGCACTTGAACTGTGGAATTTTCCTAAGGGAAATTTAAAATATTTTCTAAGGCAAAGTGAATAAAATGTGTTTTCGAGAGATAAAATGCTTCAGACGATGAATTTGAAGTTCGTTGCCTAGATGAATTCGATCAAGTTCTTCGTGAGATGAATTTTTCAGAGTCAGAGATAAAATTAAAAATTTAAATGACAGAGCTCCGGCTGGTGAATGAAATTTTTTAAAAAGTGAATTTAAAATAAATATTTTCGAAAGAGAATTAAAAATACGCCAGTCAAAGTTGAAGTTCTAGAAGGTCAAGATTCTAGGGGTTAGGTGACAAGTGTTGCAAATGCCAGAGGAGGGAAATTCGAATTCTTGAAGAGAAGTAGTGGAAATTTAATGAGTTTGCTAAAATTGGCCTCCTTCTAGAATTCGAATTACCTATATGAGCTGAAAGTTTATTCACTTCTTTTCACAGCTGAAGAAGTTCGAATTTGCTTTGAGTTTGAAGTTGCAGTGAGTGACTGAGTTGAGTGCTGAAGAAGTTCGACTTAGCAAGTTGCAGTGCAAGCTGAAAGTTGTTGAAGAAATTCGATTTGAAAGAGAACATTGCTGAAGCTGAGGAGGTTGCTGAAGTTGAAGTTTAAAAAGACTAAGTTTGTGGCTAAATTTTGAAGAAATGCGAATTTAAAAGAGTCCAGTTGCTCATTGAAGTTGGATGATTTTCTCAAGTATTAAAGTTGTTGCAGCCAACTTAGAAAAGTTGCTAAAGCTTAGTTGCTTGCTGAAACTTTCTAAGTGATTGAAAGTTCGAAATTGTGAAGGAGAAGTTGAGGATGGCTGAAGTAAGAGCAACTGACAGAGAAAGCAATGGTGCATCCAGGCAGGCAGTTATCAAGAAGCTGAGCAAGCCTTTCCTGTCGGAGTCTAAGTTCACTTCGAAGTTGAGCAAGCTGGCTGATACAAATTTGGGTTCTTTCAACTTGGAGACTTTTAAAAATCGGATAGTGGGAGTTGGCTGTCACCGTCCTTCAATCACTTCGCACAATATTGTTCGAAGTGGCTTGTATGCAGCTACTGGTTTTCCACCAGCTATTCAGTGCTCGGAGCTAATGATGGAATGTGCTAATTACTATGAGGCTGATCACAGGTCAATTGTTTCACCAGATGGCCAAGTACTTGCCAACCTCACTCTTGCAGCTGTTGGCGAGGCTTTTGGAATCCCAGCACACGAGAAGATGATCTACAAATCAAAAGAGCGTGCTGAACGAATGTATGTTTCTACATTTGAGAGATGTGCAGAGGTGATCAATACTCGCTGGATGAACAAACCCAAGCCCTCTCGTACAAAGTTGCCAAGACAGATTATATCAGATGATTTGAAGCAGGAGTATTGTGACCTGATCATGATGCTGAGTAGAGTTGGTGGCTGCCCTTAGGCATTTATTTTTGAGCCTTGGATGTTTTATTACATCAACCTCGTGCTGGAGGGAAAAGAGCACATCAATTGGGATGTGATGATTAGTGATAATTTGCACGAGCAGCTCTTGAGTTTGAGAAGAACGAAGACTTTCTACATGGGCTCCTACATTATTTACTTGTTGGCTCGCATGACGAAGTATAGAGGGATTTCATATAAGGAGCCTGTTGGTTGTGGCTCTCATCAATTCAAAATCTATGAGGCTTGTCCGCAGCTGCACTTGACAAATACCACCCATTACAAGCGTGTCAATGACGCCTTCACCATGCACATCATGAGATCACTTCAGGAGCGTACACATCATAGGATCTCGAGGGAAGCTCAAGAATTAATAGAAAGGTATGGGTGCTGGTTTATAAGAGCATCTGTCACTGGATCTGTAATGTCCCCATTTTGGCCATACGCTCTTCTTTGACTGATAGCCTATTTCCGGAAATCCGTAGGTTGATCAAAAGTGAAATTAGGGTTTCCTTGCTTGGAGGTTTGTGGCATTTCTAGGTATTTACTATTTTTAGTAAATACTAATTTTAGCGATTGGTTATGAAACTTTCATTAAGTCTTGCTTCCAGAGTTCTGCTTTCGTTGGTTTTGAGGTAAACTTACTATTTTTGGCAGTGGCTATTTTTAGTAAGTCTAATTTTGGCAGTGGCATCATCAGCAGTTCAACTCAAGTCATCTTGTTATCCATCAGTCTCAGTTTGGCTTTGGGTTTGGTTTTCTCCTTGGACTGAGTTTCAGACTTAGTCAATTTTCATGTCTTGAGTTGTACCCCATGCCTAGGCTTGATGACTTCAAGTTGTTTTAAAGAAGGGGACATAAAGGGGTCAAGTGAGCATTTAATTATTTAATAAATGCTTTATTGTTGCAATATGAAATGGATGCCTAAAGGGGAAGTTGAATGATATTTTATTATTGCAAAAAGTAAAAGGCAAAAGGTGGCGTCCTTTTGGAAGTTGAAGTGATTCAACTTCTTGGAATTTGAAGAGTTCTTGTTGCTTCATTTGCCAACAAAAGCTTATATATTGCTGCTGTTTGAAGAGCTGATTATCCAATGTTTATGCTAATGTTATGCTGTCAAAATGACAACTTGTTTAATACTTCGAGGGATGCTTACCTCCTAGTTCCAATCCAATTTCGTGTTTGAAAGACAACACCTAGTTGGTCTTATTGCTGCTTCTCAATCAGACTAGCAGATTGTGCTTCAAAGTTGGTGAATTTTGGTGAGAATTTCAGTTTTAATGTTGCTGATGTATACACAGCTGAAGGTGTTTTTCATTTACAGCTTTTGATGTGAATTTATTTTGGTTATGGGTATTTGATCCTTGCAATTCTATGCTAATGGCGATCATATTTGGAGAATTTCAGAATTTAATTCCAAGTATTTGATTTTTAGCAAGAGAAATCGCCCCTCTTGAGGGCCGTACCATCTTGAGAGTGCTTTGGGATTCGTGCAAAATAATATCATGAGTTTTGATGCAGTTTTGTGGTTTGAGTTTGGGCGCCTATCCTCCAAAGAGACTTTGCATTTCGTTTCATTCAATTCAGAGGTATATTGAAGGAGTTGTGATCATTTTTATGAGTTTGCTGTTTGCTGATAGACATTTCCAGATTGCAGATTTTTATATCAGACTTGTTAGTTTTTGATATAATGCTGGTTTGAGCTTCAATTCTTCATCTTATATCATTGTAAATGTTAGAGGAAGTGATACTCTAACTGTTTAATGTTCTTGGAAGATTATCTATTCTATTTGCAGCTGTTCTTATTCTTTGTAAAGCTAGTTAGTAGTACTAACAGCTCTTCCTTTACTTGCTGCAATTTTATATCTGTTTTACACTCCCACAATTGAGTGGTTGAGTTTTAGAATAAACTTATATCTTGTTTGTAATTTCCCCCCACGTTATAAGTGGTTGTGTGGACAGTATTCCCCCCACGTTAATAAGTGGAAGAGTGGATTTAAAGGCTGGCTTGCTGCCTAATAATTGTTGTAAACTCACCCACTGAATAAGTGGAGTATTCCCACCACTCTGTGGATGCCCGCCGCAGCGGATGAATTGTTTTAATTGTAATCTTTTCCCCCCACTGTTTGGTGGTAGTGAGGAAATGCTTTTCATGGCTGGTTATCCGCCTATCAGTTTCTAGTTTTCAAATTCAACACTCCGTCATATGTTAGCACCTTGCCCTCAGTGGGATCTTGAGTGCACATTCTTGACGTTGAGTAGTTTTCATTTCAAGTTCATATTTCTATTTGGAGCTAACGCTAACCGAGTTAAGTGTTGGTTATGTGTGTTAATTCATCGAAAAAAATTGGTTAGCATATTTCAGTGGTATCAGAGCCAAGGTCTCGAGGTCGAGACCCGCGGAGCGTGGTGGGCTGTAATGTCCCCTGTGCGTGGCTGGGTGCGTCCCGGCGGCCACGTGTCCGGCGGGCTTGCGTAAGACCCCAGATTCTCCGGTGGTGGCTTCGGCGGTGAAAGATTCCTCCCTAGTTGTCGCCCTTAACACCCTGGGTAGCCGCCCTTACTAACAGGCCGGTCTTTTGGTGTAGTGGTTGGGCCTTATAGTAAAACATTCTTCTCTTCAACATAAGAAATCACGTTCTCATTAGCCATTGCTGCAACTTCTCCTCCAAAGATCACTTCATTACTTGCATTGCAAACTGATTTTTGAACTTCATCAGGATCAAAGGGGAATTTATCCCACTCCGGTTCTTTATCATACCTTGGTGACATCGCGCCCGGATCCCAAATGTGAAAGGTTTGATTGCAATGATCAATAGGAAAGAGATCATCATGCTCCTCTTGAACTGTTGACTCTTTGAATGAGTCACTCCTCAACCCACTTGAACTGAAATCTTCATCTATAACTTTCTCCACATATGTAGTTTGATAATCAAACCCACTACCACTCAAGTCACTAGCATTATATCGGATTAAAGAATCATCAAAGCTGGTTGCTTTGAATATTTTGTCATTCTTTTCTTGAATGAAATTATCTTGAGTAGATGTGTTGCTGATTTTATCATTAGTGCCCACATACATACCAAAAAAGTCTTCTTGGACACTTGTCAATAATTCTTCATATGGAATTGGCTCAGCATAAAGTAGAGAATTATCCTTCACTAAATCTTCAACAAGAGGAGATAAAAACACATCGGAATCACCATCAACAACCTCACTTTCGTAATGGTCATAGGCTGGTTCAAAGACACCATTAGTATTTGCTTCATCTTGCTCTTCTTCAACGTACTTATCCCACACAACTGTTCCACCAGCATCTTTTGAGAAGCCATTTGTCTCGAGATCTTCATTGCTTGAATCCTTATTAGGACTCAAGACTGCTGTAATGATCTTCTTACCATAATAATCTTCATTATTTCCCATCCCATGCAAGTCTAGGGATGTATTTTGGGACTCTAACTTAATCTCCTCACTTGCCAAGGTATCTTCATCAAGCCCACTTTCATTTTGAACCAAAATGTGCACCTTGCTTGTGTCTTCTTCAACACTAATTGACTGATTTTTCTCTTCAATTTGCTTACTTGTGGGCTGCAAACCACAAACAGATCCTTTTGCTTCTTCCTTCCTTGATTCTTCAACCATGGCAATTTCTACTTCCTCTTTAATCATTTTTTTGATGTAGTTGACCATAGCCAACTTTCCAGGGTCATGAATCACCGCACAATTCAAAAACGTGTCAAATGAAACATCGTTCTTAAACTCATCTGTCATGCTCTGATATTGTTTACGGAGTATGGCAGCCTCATGTTCGCATTGCCTCTTGAACTGACATTCTTCCGAAGCCACAATCAAATCTGACTTCTCACGATTCCTGGACCTTAGAAAATGCAACATCTTAAGAACTTCTGAAAGCTAAACTGAACTTAGGTGAAGAATCTGATTTCTCTATCACTCATCTGTCAATTGACTTTGTCTTATTCACAGTATGGCAAGATCTTGGCTCTGATACCACTGAAGCCCAACCACTACACCAAAAGACCGGCCTGTTAGTAAGGGCGGCTACCCAGGGTGTTAAGGGCGACAACTAGGGAGGAATCTTTCACCGCCGAAGCCACCACCAGAGAATCTGGGGTCTTACGCAAGCCCGCCGGACACGTGGCCGCCGGGACGCACCCAACCGCGCACAGGGGACATTACAGGATCAATGGAAATAAATCTACCCAACACATTCCCAATACTTTGAAAACATCAACCCACCCAGAATTGCAGCAGGAGATAAGGCAGTTGAACCCAAATAGGCATTAGAGAACACCTTTGTAATAGGATTAAAATCTGAAAACTATGGCTTCAGTAGTAGAACATGGCTATCCTAGAACCTGGGGCCTTTGACTAAAATTAAATATCTATATTCCACTGATTTGCATAGTAACAAGAAAAAACCCTAAGCACTGGCATAAATTTGAATAGCTCCTTTGAGATGCTACAGCCACGTCTTTGTAATCCAAGAATGCAGATTGACTAGGCTAGGCCAGAAAGAATTAAACTTACATATCAGTGCATGTTTAGAATACCTCTCCTCTTTTGACAAAACATCTTGCCCAAGGAAATGATTGTATGATTCCCAGAACAGGGGTATTGTATCAATTTTCCTTTGCTGCATAGAATATCCAGCCACCTGCACTGCATAGGAAGGTTTAACATGGGCTCTGTCTGCCTGAGCCTTATCAGATCCATAAGCTCTAGCTGACTCTTGCTCCACACTTTTATTATGTAAATACTTTTCCACAATAACCCTTTTTGCATTTCCTCTGGCACCTCATGAACATGGGTTCTTTTTGTAGAATCCAAAAAAAAATTTCTTGGAGTAATTGGAGCCATGGGAACAGCCGCTACAGGGATCAATGGGCCTAGAACATTAGGTGGCAAATCCCCATTGTGGGTTATATTATCAATAATATACAATGCTGTCCCTTTCTGCAGCATGGATGGAGATTCTACTACCATTGAAAACCCATTAGGGTTGCAGGAAGCTGGATGGGATGTGGCATTTTGAAAAAGTAAAATTGAATTTCCATGTTCTTTATTTTACATTAGTAAGGTTCTTTGTTCCCTAGTCCATTATTTTAATCTTTTTCATAGGTGGACCCATTGGTGCCTAAGGCACAGAGAATGGGCTATAACAGCTACCTGCTGCTATAATAGGACCCTTCACTTGTTCTTTAGTAATACTATGCAAATTTCTGTCTGCAAAGGCGATATGTACAATATTTGAATTTAGTTTAGAACTTTAGAGTTTCCAATGTTCCATATTGATTATTTATTCTAGTTCTGTAATGTCCCCTTTTTCATGAGCATTGGAGTTTAGAGGAATTAGCCTATTCTTGATCCTCGTAGGCTAATGGAGCTTGATAAGAGGGTCGTTTGGCAGATACCCAATTGATTGGTTGGCTCATTTCGTGATTTATTATTCATATGGAGGTGTTCTAATGATATGTTTCTATTTTTAGAAACCTCATGTTATAAACTAATGCTATGTTTGCACTTTTTGTTATGAATAATTATTTTATTATAAAGTGCAAAATAATAAAATAAAATAAAATAATATTCTTTCTAGAAGGTGACTTGGGAAAGTTCTAGAAGGAGGCCGACCTATTGAGGAAAAAGAATAAATTGGCATTGAAGGCTCATTTCCTATCAAGCAGATTTGTTGTTGTTGAGGTTGATGTTTGATGGTTGTGGAGCCTAGGGTTTCTGCAGTTGTCTTTGGCCATTGAGAACGAAAACTCTCAATTGGTGAGCAATTTTGAGGGTGTGAAATATCACTTGAATTATTGCAGCTGGGAGAAAGTTACTTCAGACTTTCTATTTGTGCGTCATTGGGAAATATATTTGAGTACAATAGCTGATGTATTATTGTACTTTCTGAATAAGGGTTTGGATTCAACACAGCAGCTGAGGTATTGTTGGGTTGATCATTTTATTGATCAAATTTTGCATAGTTCGATTGGTGAAGCTTTTGGAGACATTTTGATAATTGAAGTCTTCACTCTTTGGAGGTCGATTTTCATTGTGCATACTCAGATTTGATATCAGTCTATTTCCAGATTTTTTATGACAGCTTATTGAGTTCATCAATTTCACTCATTGAGGGCTAAATGTGCATCGACTTATGTTCCTCATTGGAGCATACATTTGTGGAGGTCTTGTGTTGATCTTGTGGTGATTGGAAGGTGCATTTGGAGGCATTTCAGTGCTCCTGTTATCAGTTTACAGTCAGTTGCTGCAGACAAGGATCCTACGATTTTATTCATAGCACTTCAAGGGAAGAGCGATTTCACATGGAAACATAGGCGCTACCTTCTTAAGAGCATGGCGATGAAGATTGGCATTTAGAACCGGAGTTTCCTGATGCCATTTATTTATTTCATCAATTTAGTCCAGAACAGGGGCGGCACCATCAAGTATTATTTTGGGTTCATTTCTAAAGGAAGACTACAAGATTCCAATCAATATTGGAGACAATCATTATCAGGTTCTTTGTCATTCATTTGAGCATTTATTTATGCCCATTGCATTGTCATTTTTAGATGCATAAGTTGCAGCTGTAGCTAATCATTGTACTCAGACTTGTCATTAAATGTCTGACTTGGCATTGTTGTTACATCTTCATATTTGCCAAAGAGTCTTGGATAATTCATGTTACATTGTATATGGATTGCAAATTGAATAAGAGAGCTGCAAGTTGAAGTCCTATAGTTGCTTTAATGATCATTTAGAATAGTGCATTAGAATATATGCCAAGTGTTTGTTAAAATGTGCTTGGCTATAGGTATGCATTTATTCATTAGAAACTCACATAAAGGAAAGTGCTTTTCATTCTCAGCTCATTGTTAGATCATTTAGCATTCATTATGAAGCTAACAGTCATATACCCCTTGTATGCCAACTGTTTGTCATAATGTCAAGTCGCTGAAGATGAATAATTTGCATATAGAAAGTATTGAAGTGCATTGTAATTGATAAAAGGAAAGTTGTAAATGCATCTAAGTGATTGTTTATGCATAGTAGAGTTGGTTTTCAAGCATTGGAAGCATTCATTAGTCAATTTTCAAAGAACATATCAGTCTGATCACATAAACCAGCAAGCTGAGAGGTTGCATGAGAATTGTTTGACGAAATTTCCAAGGCCAAAAATCAGAAGTTTTCAATCAGATTTGAGCAGGGTCACTACAAGTTCTTACATCTTAGGACAAAGATTGGCTCTTATCCCGAGTAATTATAAAACTCATGGTTTTAAGTTTTGTTGAATTTTATATACCACAATAAAGGAAAACAATTCTAGATTGTCAGGGATATTTGGTTGCTTAAGACATTCTTTTTTGATTGATGCAGTCTGATTGCATTGCAAGAATTTCACCGAAAGATGGAACTGTGCTTGGATGGATCCTATTTCACAAATTAAGGTAAATGGTTGGGTTTCAAACTTGATTCAGATTTTTAGTTCAAAGTTTTACTAAAACTGTTCATTTATTTGGTTTAAGTAGTGTTGGATAAATTGATTGGAAACTTAATGTCTTTCTTGAGAAAATGAGATTATTTATGATAATGGACAAAAAACCTTTTTTTCCATTTCCATTAGAGAAACTAATGTGTTGAAATGGGTGCTTTTGTTCTTCTTTTGTAGGAAAAGTTTAATTTCATCAGGTTACAAGGTAATATGGCTTACATTATGTAATTTCTTTCAGAGGAACTAGTACTTTTGAGCCTTGGAACTTGATGTAAATTCTTTGCAACTTATATGTAATAGAGTTGGTTGGATTTAGAAAAGTTTTTCTTTGAATTTTTGGGTTTTGAACTTTGGAGGTTCTTATACAAGCTTCATTCGTAACCAAGTGATTCTTTAACATATTTATAATATTATAATTTCATGGGAACGTAAATTGGTTTTAGGGTCTACTCCATTTTCAATTTTGAATTTAAAAAAAAATCTTTCTCTTGTCAATAAGTCAAATCCTAGATATCTAGTCTCTAATATGTTTTGCCTCAGGCCCTGGTGAGAAGTGGGTAAATTTCCCAGGAAAAATATAACTAATTTAAATTATTCAAATCTAGGTACCAATGGTGAACCGTTGGGTGTGGTAAAGAAAGAGAGAAAAATTACAGTCCACCTAAGAGAGCCTTGGATAATCTTCTTCGTTTAACATTTCCTATCATCTCATTGTTGAGTCAATTTATTTAAAAGAACAAGTGTGGGCGAATCAATGATGAGAAAGAACATTTATTTGAGTAAGGGAGGGAATCTCATCCTTTCTGTTTATTATGCAGAGACTGCTACTTCCATGTTAATGTGTAATTCCCCCTACTGGTTCAAGAATTAATTCATGTGATTTGTAGAAACCCTAAGTTTCCCCTAATCCTGAATCTGATAGTTTTCTGATGTTTTTCTGAAGTTTTGGGTTTTTGAACGTTTTGACGTTTTTGAACAATTAATGAAAAGGTACGATTTGCTTGTAAAATGATAATAAGTTCTATAAAATTCTGAGTGGGCCAATATGCATAGAAAATACAAGGTATAATGAAGGCGTTTCTTCTATCATTCATATGAGCTCATTACAAAGTAGATCTGCTAACATGCAATAAAGAATACACTCTTTTATGAAGAAAGAAACCTGGTAAACAGCAATCTGAAGATGCACAATGAGCACGGCTGAGTTGACTCCTCCCTTCTCCCTCCGTCTGGTAACCAAGAAATGTCCCAGTATGCTAGGCGCCTCCAGAATGGAAGATAGAAGACCAATATGTAATGTGTTTTTTCCTCTTGAAGGAAGTACGGCCTGATTATGAGAAGTACGGCCTGTCAGCAAGTACAGTTTGTACAGCAGCAATGAATGTTCCTTTTTTCCTCTAATAGATGGTCCAGATCCTTGCTAAAGCATAGGCGCCTTTGCTAATGATGGTAGACTGAGAAGTTATCAGACGTCTTTCATTAACTTGCAGATATGCCTTAATCTGATGGTACGGCCTAGTACAAACAGTACGGCCTTCCTTGTGACAGCAGCTAACAAGAATGAATGGTACGGCTCTCCCTTGAACCTCCAGAAACTCAGTAAAGGTAGGCGCCTTGAAGATTTGATGCCTTCTAAATGATTCCTCAGCGAATCCTCTGAATAACTGTCATAAATCAAGCTTACTGAAATAGTACGGCTCTTGCTGAGTGGTACAGCTGCCAGCTGCATTTAATGACTTGTACGGCCCTTGTGAAAACCCTCCAGATCTCCAAATATGGACGCCTAGATAAATAGAAGGTCTTCTGTATGAAATAGATGATGAAGCTTTGAGGATAAGTAAAACCTCTGATGTTTGAATCACTGTGATGCTCTGTAATTCCTCCTGGATGAAGAAATTCCTCTGCCTGGCAATAAATCGGATGTTATTTCACATCCTCTGAATCGCTCCCACTGGAGATGGCTCGTTCTCCAATGTATCGAGACGAAACCCTAAGGCTTCCGTTCTCTGACGAAGTCTTGATCAAATTCTGATTCTCCAATGTCATAATGGCTCAATTCCCAAGGAAAAACCCCTTTATTGCACAAAAGTGTGATTTCCTTAATAATAGGGAATTTTAATATATTTCAACTTTTAATCTTTTAATTTTCCATAGTTCCAGCCAGAATATTTTATAATAAATTAATTCGCAAACTGGCCCCTTTCTGATGATGGGCGCCCCCTTTATGAGAATCACTTAAGTTATAATTAAAAATTATAACTTTATATTATAAACATTAAATAATTAATATTTAATCAATATAATTAAATATTAATATCTTCCTCGTTAATCATCCGATTACT
>VDFB02062611.1:0-27780 GCA_007258455.2 Sequoia sempervirens
AAAACTTCCAATTGATTTGATAAAATAACCTTGTAATTTTAGGTATTTATCCTTAATTTCTCAAAAATTAAGCATTACAAGCTAACATTAAAATTTGAATTTGGGATTATAAAAATACCACCAAAATCATATTTCAAATTTTGTTTCAAAGGCCTAGGGAGGACCCATTCACCCATGGGTGAATGGGTCCTAGGTCCCTATTCCTAGAACAAACATTTCTCAAGGTAATTACTTTTGTGTTGGAATTAATTGTTGTCAGGTTTCCCTTTTGGAAATCGATGGCTATCACATATAGTATTTGCATCACAATTTCATTTTGTGAGGGGATTACAAAGCGAATATTCCATTTGCATCATGGATGCCTAGTGCATTGTGTTTGTATGCTAAAGTGTCTAGGGCCTATGTGTGATACACGATATTAAGGTGATGGTGGGGTTCAAGTCTAAATTTGTGACAGTGCAATATGCTGACAAGTGTCTAGAATAATAGGTGGTAGGATTTTATTGCATTGTGTGAGAAATTTGCATCAATGTTGTGAATTACTCCACATTGTCCTAAGTGTGATAGGCATAAATCATGCAATGGAGATAAAAGAAGACCCAGATTTAAAAGGTTTCTAATTCGATGATCAAGTTTTAAAGTTTGAGGTGTTGAATGATGGGCGATGGATCTTGGATTGAAGTAGATGAATCGATGGCTAGAATTCAAAGATTACATTCTACAATGGATAGGTGGTAGAACTAGTAGTATGAATGGAGGAAACAACTGTGAATCAACACAAGAGGATAAATCAATTTTTGTAATTGCCACAGCTACTCACATTGATTGGTTATAAAGGCATGGATGATGGAGAAGGGCGTGATCTATTAGAGATCTCTTGCTTGTCCAAATTTGGTTGTGGATTCCATGGGAGTGTCATGTCCACATTCATGAGAGACATTATGGGGTGACTATTCAAGATGTCAAGGGTTGTTGTGCCTGGTGTTGTAGATCATGTTTTGGGAGGAATTTCAAATTTTGTAATCTAATCAAATTTCATCCTTTTTGTAACTCTGATTAAGTTAGGGTTAGGTTTTGATGTCAATTCTGAGTTATGCCTAAAATTTAAAGGAATTTTTTTTTCTTTTTGTTTGGGTTTGGAGGTCAATCATCTCTAGGAAGGTTCTATATTTTGGTAAGGCAGATGCTATGTATAGAAGGTGTATTGCTAAAAGGTGAAGATCTATGTTTGTAAGCCATTACTTGGAATTTCCACTGTATTATGAACTGTGGCATATATGAATATACTCTATCATGAAATTTTCTCCAACTATGAGTGAAGATATACTTTAAGTTGGGTAATCAAGGGTTGCATCAATTTTTTCAACATATTTGTTGATCTGAATTAGTTTATTGGTTTTCTATTTTCCAAGGGATAGAGTAAATTCTTTCCATGAATTAATAGGTATGTTATCATTTGCATAATAGGCTTGTCAAGGTATGATTAACATAAGGTGATAATTTGGTAGAAGACCCTCATAATATGTTTGGTGTTATCATCATAAAATGCATATAACATATGACTTTGTAGCCCAAGGTAGGCACTGGTCTTGTATAGTTTCCTTCACCCATCCTCTAAAATAATATTTTTAATCAAAATACATTTCCCTACTTTCTTAGTTTAGATTTGATTTATATTTCCTACTCCATACCTGAACTTAATGAGAACAAGGGGTGTAACTATCCCTACAAGCCCTTGTCATTTGTATGAAGCTTATCCACTTTACATATAGGGATACCCACCTAGGTCCTACAAATCCAGAAGTGTAGAGGAGAACTTGTATATATATCTCTTGTCCATTGGCCCCTAATCTTGAATTCCTTGATCATTAGAGCTAGTTGTCCTTTAGAGGGTTTTCATGGTTTAGTAGGAAAAATCACCAACAGGTCTCACTGAGCATGCCAAAATTTCATATGGTAAGATTAAATGATCAATAATAGCATAATTCAACTGAAATAAAACAAGATAATGATCAAATAAATCCATACTCAATGAAATTAATCTAACATTACCAAAATGATTCAATAAAAGCTTAATAAAATCTAATTCTAAACAATTGAATCAAATGATAAGAAAATATCCAATCACATTATGAATTGATGCAAACTTATGGTGATGTGGAGTTCTCAAATTTACCTAATGTATTTGTAAAATCTTGATTGAAGATGATTGATTCAAAAAATTAACTCAAAAATTCAAGAGATTAATGGCGCTATGAAGATTGTGAATGAAATTAATGTTGAAAGGCTTGGTACTTATAGATTTTAGGTATTCTAATCAATGGTGAGGATTGAAAATGGTAATCAATGAATTAGAGAAAATCAAAGAGGTGAGTGTGGATCAAGAATTAAATCAATGGTTCATAATCCATGAAGGTGTGGATCAAGGATTAATCAAGGGTTCATGATCCATGAGATGCTCAAAAATATCCCTTAATTCATGGAAATATGTTGGAGATATTTTGAATTGGAGGGAAGCATTTGAATTTGAAAATGGAATATTCTTTGGATATACTCTTTGTGCAAGTTGGAGGATTGGAGGAAAATTAGTTAATTAAGCAATTTAGGAAAATCATTTAATTGTGCAAGTTGGAAGAATTAAGATATTAAATTAAATAATTAGGAATTATTTAATCAAGAGATATTTTTAGCATGAAAATGATGAATTAATCCAATAACCTTAATTATTCTATTAATAGGAGAATAAAATGAATTTAGCTAAATAATTAGATATCATTTAATTAAATGGAGGAATTAGGTGATAATGAGAGAAAATGGTGTTAGTAAGTAAATCAAGATGTGTGATATTCTTAGGAAATTTTTATGTGTCTAAAACATCAACATAAATAAACCTAAACTAATAAATGAATTAGCTCTAGAAAATGATGATTGAACATTTAAATGAATGTATGAATTAGAAAATATATCATGTTTGTAATTTTTCAAGGAAAATTTGACATACTTGGATGAACATTATGAGGGGTTTTAAAGAGATTATTTTAGCTAATCTACCTAGGTCTATTTTAGACTAATCTTTCCTTGATTTTAAACAAGAAAAACTACCAAACATATGTTGGAAATCAATAGGATGTCATTGATGTCAATAGATAATGGAATTTTGTTGATTTCCAATATTTTGTTGCTCCAATTATGAATGCCTATTGATCCAATATTTTGATCCAGACTATCCTATTTTTGTATGATCTACTCAAAAGCTGATAACATGGTTTACCCTGACATCAGTTTCATTCTTTGATATGGTTTCAACTGACTAGGGTGTATGGGTTGTGAGGTACTATTACCAGTTGATTGTGAATAGTGTTATGTTGGCTCTATACATAAGGTTTTTGGTCTGAATTCTATCTCAGTAAAATATATCATTATAGGACTTTGTATACATGTTTGAGTTTACAAGATGTATTCTACCTTTTAGTTTCATGATGATATGTGAAGGCATTTGGGAGATATGAATGACAGTATTATGTTTTGTAGACCTCGATGAGTTTTTCCTCCTACACTCTGTTGTGGGATATTTTTCATTCTCTCATAATTAATTATCATACCATGCAGTGTCGAAGATAAGTAGTTTGATGTCGTCCAAGGGAGAATTCAATGAGTTAACAAGTTTTTGTGTTGCATGTTTGATGGAGTGTACATATGTTTGGAGTTTTGGTTTAACTCTTGATGACCTAACTACATATCAATATTAAAGGGAACTATCTTAGGTCCATGCCAACAAAGTTAGTTTTTGAATTAAGGTTTTTCTAATTAGGCTGACCTAATTAGAAAAACATAGATACACATGTATATATGTAAGACATTCTTTGATGTGGATGTGCATGTATGGAGAGAAAGAGAGGAAGTTCGCATGGCAGAAGTTGAAAATGAATGTGTGAATTGTATAGATGAGCAGCTAAGTGAGTTATGCATGCATTATGCTTCACCGGAACTGAACTCTAGCACGGGGAAGGTACATTCTTCATCAATTCACACTTATGGCAATGAGCCATAAACTTTTGTATCTTGGCAGTTATCCATCTTTTTGTATTCGGGTTGTGATCCTTTCAAGGACAATGAGTCATGGTAGTGAGCCCTATAATATTCTATATTCAGATATATTATATTGTGAGCTAATCCTCACCGTGTTTTTTCCCATTTTGGTTTTTCCACTTAAAATTTTTGGTGTTAATGTGTGTTGATGCTTTGTCTTGGTTTCATTTCTTCCTCTAGTAATTCAGTTAAATTTGTGAAAATTCTTAGATGAATTTTATGTGAATGGTTTTATGGAATACTAATCCCCCCCCTCTCTTAGTATTTTTTATGTTCAAAAATTGGTATCAGAGCTTGGTTCCTTTGAAGAAGCCTAACAGCTTGAGGATGGTCCCAAAATTTGACTATAAGAAATTTTTTCCTCCAAAAGTGGTCTCTATTGGACACTCAGAAGAAAATGAAGATCTAAAGAATAAGTTGAGGGAAGAAAATGATTGTATAAAGGATCTGAGGAGAAGATATGAAGATGTCTATGTTCAACTAAAAGGAGATCATGATGATATCATCAAACTACTTCATCAATTGGAAGAAAAGAAAAGGATTGAAGACTGCCAAAAAGTTGAAATTCAAAGGAAGACAGATGAAAGTATAAAGCTTAAGCAAGAAATGGAAATTTTGAGATCAGATCTAGAAAAGGAAAAACAATTTGAGGATAAATTCAATACAAGCACTATAAAGCTTAATAAGTTGATTGATTCTCAAAGACCTGCAATGGATAAAAGAGGTTTAGGGTTTGAAGAAGAACAAAATTTAGAGATAAAGAAACCTTTGGATAAGAAGACTCTATGCAAATATGAACAAATCAAGGACCTAAGAAGCTATACCAGAAGGACTCCCATCAGATAGCCTAATGCTCAAAGGGTATGTGCAGGATCATCATGGAAAAAATAGGCCCTTAATGTTGAAAATTTAGAAAAATCAAAGTTAGACAACTTGACATAAAAATTTGAATAAGTTATCTATATTATTTCAAAAATATGTAAGAATAGAATCTATAATAAATTGAATGTAGCTTATAAACTACTAGGTTTATTTTTTTTTTTTTTTTTTTAAAATCTATCTAGTGAAAATTTGAAATTTCAATGCAATAGTACTTAAATTTAGGGAAAAAATAAGTAGGTAATACTGTTTGACCACCCCAACCACAATAAAATGATAAAAAATTATAAGATTTTAGATATAAGTAGAGGACTCATATCAGATGTGATGCATATTTTTTTGTAATTTTTTTAAATAATTAATTATGAATTTTTTATTACAACTTTTTAAAAATGTAAAATCTTGTATGTCTAACCACCTTAACTTGGTCAAAACTTCATTTTTTAATCCTATAGTATCGCGAAGCAGAGATGTGACACATGTTTCAAATTCAAAAATATACCGTTTGAAGCTATAGATGTTTTCAATAACCTATCAATCAAGACTTTAGTCATAATTCAAATAGAAAATGAATAATAATTATTTATTAAATTCAAAGTAAAGCATAATTTATATTGGTGGAAAGTTGAGAATCTCCTTTATAAACCTTTTTTGTTTCATAAATTTTGGGTAAAAAAAAGGTCATCAGCCACATACCCATCATATCACCACTTTTTGGCCCATCATGATCCTGCACATACCCCAAAGGCACTTATCTTTTAATGATGTCTATTATTCTTGCAATAAGTTTGGACATAGGGAAAAAGATTGCAAAAGTAAAGCAAAGCAGAATGATGGAATCAAGAGAAATCAAAATTTAGAAAAGATAATTTATTCATTTAAAGGTCATTGTTATCTCTGCAATTCAATTGGGCATAAAGCTAACCAGTGCAAATATGGATTGAATAAGAGAAAGCTTGGATAGAAGAATGTTGTTTTCTTTAATTGCAGTAATCTAAAACATATTGGAAGCGAAAAATTGAGAGGTGACAATCTAGCAAAAGGATATGAATCAATCAAGGTTGACCCAGTAGAAGTTAAGAAAGAGATGGAGAGAATATGGAGAAAAGAAGGAGAATCTGGAAAGCAAGCAGAACCAGAAGCATTTGTTTCTATGTCATCTCCGATGCAAATACATCACCCAAAAAATTAATTCAGAGCTTGGCTAAGGGGGAGCATTAATAAGAAAATTTATCAACCCCTCCTTTGATGTCATATCACAGTGGAAGTACATTTATTAAGGTTATGAATTCAAGAATTCATGCGAAAGGAATTTGCAGTCACACATGTGCGAAGAATGTATTTCGCATAATTTAAAAGGATGAAAGCTTTCACAAATTTTGAGGTTATCTACTTGTGATATCAAGCATTAATTGCATAAGCAATTGGGATGAAAGAAATAAATTCAAATATGTTTAGGAAAATGCATTCGATGAAAATAATGTGTGCAAGAAGAAGCGTGAAGACAAAGCTTGAAGAAACCAGAGCAATTTTATCCTGTGGAAATTCTGAATTCGGCTTTGGTAAAGGTAAGTTGATGCCACTACTTCTTCTGAATTACTTATGGTATCTTGTAAGCAATGGATTTTCCTTGGCTTATAAACAATTCAAAAAGACCAAAACCAGAGTACAAAATGCATCTTGTTAAATCCCTGAAACTTGATCTTTTGGGTGCTTTTTTGTATATTCCTCTTGGTGTCATACCGATCGAAGATATTGGAGTATACATTCATGGAGAATTGGAAGAATCCAAATACAAAAAAGATGTTATGGAGTGAATAATTAACTAGAAATGGTTTTACCCTAAAAACATAGTACATTGTGCTTACAGAAATGAAATTAGATGCATGGAACAATTTTCTGGACTTTAGTAGTGAAGGAATATGTATCAAAATGGTGCTTAGCAGATTTCATGGTGATTTTGTGTGGCTTAATGAAGCATATATGATATCCAGAGATGTAATCAAGGAAGTTACTAGATTATCATCCTCCAGACTAACTCGTGTTTGTAACTTTGATAGAGAAAAGGGTTTAATAAGGAACACATTTGTTGGAATCTCCAACCCGACAGTTTAGTATGCAAGCTTAGTTATTTCACAAATGATTCTTGGTGACAGTGATGTATCCACTACCACAATTGATCTTGCATTGGATATGGTTGAGAACAGAACTGAATATGATCTCTATGAGCTACTCTGACAACAACTATTGGAGAATCTGAGAGAATTCAAGAAGAAGAAAGGTACATTCAGATATGGTACATTGGTTTTATGCTTGATTTTCTACTTTATGGAGGAGATGCTTTGATTAGGAGAAGTTAGTTGGGAGAATACCAAACTAGTTTATCATCAGATTGAAGAACTAATGAGAAACATTGGGGACTTAGATGCTCAAGAAGATTCCTTTGGTGCATTCTTTGGAAAGTTTCAAAGGAAAATGAACAGAAGAAGGATAATTCCAAGAGAATTGGCTTCAAAGTATAAGGATGACATAATCTTTTTGGTAAAATATGATAGCTACATCATCAAGGCTGTTGAACTGAGGAATTCATGGTTACCTGAGTTTGGATATGAAATTGAGAAGGATTATGTTGTCGGTTGCATTGAATTATTGGTTTACCAACCTCGAGATCTTAGTAGACCTAGGTTTGGAACCTACACTAAAGTAGCTAAAGCTCTTGAAGAGTCTGAGTTTATCTTTGGAAAACTAAAGCCTACCACTGGAGAAAAGAGGAAAGCAACTATGGTTCATGCCTTGATTGCTCAAGTGGACCCTACCCCTAGGAGACACAAGCAATTGGCCAGAAGTAGTAAACATCTTCAGGTAGCTCCTAGTGTTGTTTCTAGAGAAATATCAAATTTATTAATTGATAGATTCAATGAATTAAAGATAAAAGCAGTAAGTGACATGGTCTCTTGGGTTGAAAGAAAAACATTATTGGAAATTGTAGATAAGTGCAATTCTACTCATAGCTTGGCACTTGATAAACTCAAGAATATTCAAGATTGTGAGGAAGAAATTAAGAGTTTATTTTCATTTTGTTGGTCTTTTCCTGATGCAATTCAAAGGCTCAAGGATTTTGAGAGCATGATTGAATCCCAAATTAATTTTGCATCTAACACATTTGATCCTTCTCTTAGTCTAGATGATCAGACTTGGTATGGTTTGACAAGACTGCATGAAGAATACCTTGCATCACACAAAGAAATAGGAAAGTTGATTGAGATGTATGGGAAGCTCAGAGATCTAATCAAGATTGACTGTGCTCCTGTCTACTATGTTTTTTTCGTTGCTGAAATGGTTTTGAACTCTTATCCTTCTCCCAGAACTATAGTTGAAGGAAATGATACATTAATTGACCTCAATTATCTTTGCAGCACTCTGACAGAGGCAACAAAGCTTTGGAATAAAGGGATATCCTCATGGACGAGGATTCTTAGATAGCTTCAATCATCTATCACCTATGATTAGTCATTTATCATCATTAATTTTTGAATGTACTCCTTAGGGGGAGTATTCAAATTTGCAAAGGGACTATTAATGCACTAAAATTCATTTTTCCTTTGTTATTGATGTAAAAGGGGGAGAGAGACAAGCGATATGTGAAAACAAAGAGGAAATTGAAAGGGTTTTGTGTGTAAGTTGGGAAGAGGTTTAATTTTTGATGGTTTTCGCATCGTGTGTTTCCATCAATGACAATGGGGGAGATTGTTGGAAATTGATAAGTTTTCATTGATGTCAACAAATAATGGAATTTTGTTGATTGCCAGTATTTTGTTGCTCCGGTTATGAATGCCTATTGATCTGGTATTTTGATCCGGACTATCCTATTTTTGTATGATCTACTCAGAAGCTAATAACATGGTTTACCCTGACATCAATTGCATTCTCTAACATGGTTTCAACTAACTAGGGTGTATGGGTTGTGAGGTACTAGTACCAGTTGATTGTGAACAGTGTTATGTAGACTCTGTATGTCAATTTTTTGGTCTGGATTCTATCTCAATAAAAGATATCATTATAGGACTTTGTATATAGGTTTGAGTTTACAAGTTTTATTCTACCTTGGATTTTCATGATTATATGTGAAGGAATTTGGGAGATATGAATGATAGTATTCTTTTCTATAAACCTTAGTGAGTTTTTCCTCCTGCGCTCTATTGTGGGAGATTCTACATTTTCTCATAATTAATTATCATACCATGTGGTATCGAATATAAGCAGTTTGATGTCATCCAAGGGAGAATTCAATGAGTTAACAATTTTTTATGTTGCACGTTTTATGGAGTGTACATATGTTTGGAGTTTTGGTTTAACTCTAGTCGGCCTAACTATATATCAATATTAAAGGGATCTATCTTAGGTCCATGTCAAAAAAGTTAGTTTTTGAATTAAGGTTTCTCTAATTAGGTTGACCTAATTAGGAAACATAGATGCACATGTATATATGTAAGAAATTATTTGATGTGGATTTGCGTGTGGAGAGAAAGAGAGGAAGTTCGCATGGAAAAAGTTGAAAATGAGTATGTGTGAATTGTATAGATGAGCAATTGATTGAGTTACTCATTCATTGTACTTCACCAGAACTGAACTCCAACATAGAGAAGGTGCATTCTTCATCAATTCACACTTGTGGCAGTGAGCCATACACTTTTGTATCTTGGCGGTTAGCCATCTTTTTGTATTCAAGCTATGAGCCTTTCAAGGATAGTGAATCCTGGTAGTGAGCCCTGTAATATTCTATATCCAGATATATTATATTGTGAGCTAATCCTCATCGTGGTTTTTCCCATTTTTAGTTTTCCACGTAAAAAAATTTGGTGTTCATGTGTGTTGATACTTTGTCTTGATTTCATGTCTTCCTCTAGTAATTCAGTCAGATTTGTGACAATGCTTAGATGGATTTTATGTGAATGGTTTTATGGAATACTTATTCACCCCCCCTCTCAGTTTTCTAGATGTTCAACAACATACCAAACACTTAGATAAAAATGGGTATCCAAACTTCCAAACCTGATAAATATTGAGGAAGGGGAAAAGTTTCCTACAAGTGCAACAACAAAAGGAGGCCCAATAAAACTTAAAGTTAAATAATTTGCATGGCCCAGAATGATCCCAATAATTTCTTAGTTTCCCTAACATATGAAGATCTTAGACGAGTACCTTAAATTTAAAGATGTAAACTTGAAAAAATAATAAGATTCAAGGCTTAGAGGAACTTAAAACTCTAGTACATAAGTATTAGGTGGTCTCAATTGGTAGAGGCTATTAAATTTATATAAACATGTATATTATTCAAGTGAATAATATCAAGGGTGTTGAAAATTAAATTAAATTTGAAAATATGAGACCTAAGGAAGGCATGTAGAAGGTATAGGTCTAAATCATATCTTGATGATTAATTGTGAACATAATATTCATATATTCATATAAATTGGAAATTCAATTCTAAAAGTGTAGTCCTTGTATTTTTGTGTATATTTTGTGACAAATGCCTCTAAGAATATGATCTTTTAATGTTTTCTATTGTATGTTAATTTACCAGGTACTACATTGAGGTCCTACAAGGAGTGTAAGTAGGATAGTTTATTAAATGGTAAAAAATCAAGATAAATTGATTAAAGGATAAAATTTCAAGATAACTAAGTGAACCTAAGAAAAACTCATGAAAATTTGGGCTAAGTTGGGGTAGTATAATTCTAGTAGTGGAAGAGTGAAATTACAAGAATAAATGAGGATTGAATTAATATTTGGGAATTAAATTTATAATTTTTTTCAGGCAATAGGTGACTCAAGGCTTATTCTATATAATCAATCCTTGCCACAAATTGAATATCATGTTCTAACTATCAGATGATATCTTGAACTATTAGGTTATTAGGCATTCCTATCAAATCTAATCCATCCAATTTGGTATCGATATGGAAAGGTTAAATATGGAGCTAGCCTCAAGTTATCACATGTGCTGTGAGAACTTGCATATTCTTATCCTTATTGTAGAATTAATATCATAATCATATCCTTAGAAATTTTAGTATATTTACATGAATTATTTTATTTGAAAAATATTATATAAATGAAGAAATAAAAATAATAATCAATACTAGAGAGTAGTTCATTACGCTTAATGTAATAAATGGAAGAGAAATGACATCTAGACTACCTTGAAACATAAAGATACTCTACCACATCCACAAAAGACTAGATAGGTTTTAAATCAATTTACTACATCTTTATGGATTTTCCAAAACACAAAGGAGATGTGGTGACCAATGCTATAAGGACAAGATATTCCTATTTGCATAAAGATCTACTAAGAAATTCAATGTGCTTAATTATTCATAAAACTTGGCATATATATTTTGGACACTATGTACTATAAATGAAGTTTGTATTCAAAATATAAAGTAACAAATTATAATAGTTTTGAATTGAGTTGCTTTCTAAGAAATATTGAATCTTCCTTTAAGCTTAAATTGAGATATGATGTTATTATGGAAAATTAGTGGTTTTAGGAGCATGATATATTTGATGTATTAGAGGAGTGAGTTGGAGATGGTGTGTATCTACCAAGATTAATAAATTTTGAAGATTATTCAATTTTTATTTTTTCAAGAAAAATCTTAGAAGCAATGGTCTAAATATTTCATCTAAATTTAGAAATAAAATTTCTAATCATTTGTATGCAATGTGGGTTCCCTGGTTCCATATGATCTTGGAAAATCTAATTTAATTTATTTACATGTAAAGCTCCTGAGAAATTCAATGTTCTTAATTATTCATAAAACTTGGCATATATATTTCTTGCAAGAAATTATTGGTGAACTTGTACGATCATGATCACTTACTTGATAGAGTTCCTAGGGAACCCTATGAATTTTGAATATGGAATCTAAAAAGTGTTGAGAAACAATAAAAATAATATACCGACTATAAGATAATGCATAGGAATAAGCATATTTGGTTAAGTAGTCAAGAACAACCAGTTCATTACCTATAGATACCTATTGATATTGGAAGCCCCATAATAAAATCTATCTACAAATATCATTCTAAGCCTTATCTAGAATAAGAAGTGATGAAAAAGTATTAGAGATTTAATATTTCCCCCTTTAAAAAAGTATCTATAGAACAAGAATAAATGAGGATTGAATTAAGATTTGGGAATTAAATAAATTTGGTCCTAATAGGTGAAGGCTTATTCTATATAATTGATCCTTGGAAAAAATTGAAGATCCTACTCTAACTATCAAATGATACCTTTAACTATTAGGTTATTAAGCATTCCCATCAAATATAATCCATCCAATTTGGTATCAATATAGAAACAAAAAATATGGATCTAGCCTCTATATCTTGATGTGAGAGTTCATATTCGTATCCTTCTTGTAGATAATCTCATTATCATATCCCATAATTTAAGTCACCCATTTTTATTAAATTCTTACAAGGACATCATTTACTACTATACTCCTAAACCTTAAAGTCTAGTAAGTTCCTTCTTATTTTTTTCAAATTTTAAGTCCTTAAATTATTTCTGTTTTAGAACATTATAAATAATTTATAGTGCAATTCCTAAGTCGAGCATAAAGTTGAAATAATAATAAAAATTAAAGTCCTTTATACAAGGTATTATGTTACATTAGTTGATAAATATGTGTGACTATTAGATACTTTGAGTTTAAATTGTTAGATGTAAATATATGTTCTTCATCTAGGTCTCCTTTAAGTCATTTAAAATATTTCAACTTGTATATACAACTTATATATATCTTAATTCTATATGATCAATGATTTAAAATTTATATGTGACCCTCATTTATATTGAAGGATAAGATAGCAAGTCATCCATGTCAATGTAAATGAAGTGTACTCAAATTTTAACCAACTCTTTGCTCAACTAGAGGTATATTTCAAGTTGTACCACTTGAATGAACAATGAAAAATTTTATTTTACACAATTGAAGCTAGGCATGCATGCTTTATATTGGTTTAAAAGTTATGCTCATTACTTGAAATTAAGAATTTTTCTACTAGTTAGTAAGTGAGATAAAAAATTTAAACTAGGATTAAGAGATAGTTTTATCCCATTTTCTATGAAGAGGATTGGTACATCAATTGATGATTTTTTAGGAAAATATAAGGTCAAAGTGTGAAGGCCTACATAAGTGAAATTTGAAAGAAAGTAGTTGAATTGGGAAGTGATGTGATGGATTATGGTGTACTCAATAATTACATTAATATGCAAAGGCTATTTTTATTACTAATCCTAAGGATATTGATAAGGCTTTCTCTCAACCCTATTACTTGGAGATAAACATAGAAAACTTTGGTTTTCATCTCCAAATAAAAAAATAGCAAGGTGATTATGGTTTATCCAATTCTAAGAAAAAAAGAAAGGGTAAATGGAAATATGATCATAATGCTATTACTAATTTCTCTAAGAAGGATACTCAAAAATTTAGGCATCATGATGTTCATACAAATGAAGTATTTCGGTAGATTACATCTACAATAGCATCCTTGAAAAAAAGAGAAAATGAAAGAATGTTGTGACTTCAATCCTTGTCAAACAGATAAAATTTGATTCCAATGTTGATGAGAGGTTTGTTTCTATCTCCATACATATAGACATTTTTTTTTTAACATGAATGTGGTTCATGAAAAAATAAGCTAACTAAACTCTTCCATAGTAAAATTTAGATAGAGATCTATAAAGTTGATGCCCTTTTTTTACTATCTCTCAAAAAAAAAAAATTAAAAGATTTGGTTTACTAAAGTGGACTGAAAAAATATAATCATACTACAAGTATTATTTGAGATGGTTGAAAACAAGGAGTGGAGATGGTTGTAACTGAGTAATGCAAAGTTAAGTTTTTCATAGAAGTGTGTCTTTGATAAAGTTGTGGTATTTGTTATGCCTCTTAATGTGTTTGGTGCATTATTTGGAACCCCTTGTATACATATTACGAATGGTATCTTCATGAGATGATGATTATCACAAAATCACTATGCATTACTCAGACTACCTTGGGAGAGGTTCTTGCTATAAGCAATGACATGTTTTTTTTCTCAATTTGGTTCTAAAAAGATGGGTGATTATTATCTTTCCTTTTATAATATATGTAGTGTGACTTCTAGATTGCTACCTAGCCCTACTCAAATAATTTTACAAGCATTGGCACAGGTATTTTGTTGCAATGACTTTTTGCTACTTCCATCAAGTGTTGTTGTTTCTTACTTGGAGATATTATTGACCAAGGTAATATCATTTTCCAAATTTATGATTCAAATTCAAACAGATGGACTTCAATAAACATGACTATTTATTCTTCCATTAAGCTTTGTAGAAGAGGTGTTTACTCCAAAGGAAATATTTATTGGAAAAATGAATTATTTGGTGAGGCTTTAAAGTTTAATGTGGAGTAGAGGGATTGGACTAAAATTCTTGTGCATGTGTAAATACATTCAAGTTTAAGTTCCATCATCAATTCATATGAAGGTAAATCCAAAATGACAATTATTTTACCATTAACTTCGGCATCTATAAAACTTGTTTTAGGCCAAATCTACCCTAAATTACTACCATTTAACCTTAAATAACACTACTAATTGCAATTTAACCATAAAAACAAAGCGTAAATAGGGGCACCTACCTATGTTCCTTTGCTCGAAGTGTTTGGTGGGCTATCAAACTTCTTCACCATTTCCCTTACTATCAAAACTGTTCACACTGCAGAGCTTGCTAAGTCCTCCTCTAAAGCTAATCCACCAAACGAACTGAGAATACTTTAGTTGTCAGTTCATATAACTAGTTAAAAATAAATAAAAAATAATACCTTTGATTGAAGGTATTATTTTATTATTTTTTAAACCATCAAAAGACCTTCGATCGAATATGGCCTTTAACTGAGTGTTCATCTTCGAAGGGAGGTCTTTTCATGAAATCCTTTGATTGTTGAACCTTCATTCGAAGAAATATCTTTGAATGAAGGTGTTATATTTAATTTCACTCTCTTACTCCAAAAATTTGCTTGTCCCAAAAGTGGGACTCAATATTGTGCTTTCACCCTATCTTTCCCAAGTTATGTCTCCATATCCTTCTCTCCATATACCTCTCTCTCTAGTGAAGGAGTACCTTGGTAATTAAATTCTTTTCATAGACAAATTTGTAAAAAATGAATGCTCAAGTGTAAATTGCATTGTAAGGGTCATGAGTCACTGAAAGGAGGTAAATAGAATCAATCACAAAATATCATTTTTGTGCAAAAGTTGTAAAAATGGGAAATAGCAAGAAAGTGGGAAAAAGGATGTCAAAACATATGACAAGTTCATGTATTTAAGTACTACATAAGTCCTTGGGCGGTCACAAAAGTAGATTTTCAAAATATGGGAAAAGTTGTCAATGATGTAAAAAGGAAAAAATAGCACAAAATCAGGGAAGTTGAAAAGTCTTTTGTGGGAAAATCAAGGGATAGGTCATTGGATTTCAAAAGACAGTTGCCTTAACTATTTGAAACATCTATAAAGAATTTGTGAAGCAAGCAAAAATTAGACTTTGTAATCTTGAAGATCTAGTATCAATAAAAGTACCATGTTTCAATAAATTTTTGAGTTTCTTCTTGATTTCATTCACTTGTATGATTTGTGCAGAAGTTTAGGGCTTAAAATATTTATTTTTTTATAGAACAGAGAGTAAGCTTCTATTTAAATCCAATTAGGATGGAATCCACCAAATATATCATTTGTTTGAGTGCATTTAGTGAAGTTCGGTTTGTAACCCTTAAATAAGGGTTTGAGAGTCCTCTAAAGGAAAATTTTCCATTCCACCAATGTAGGACCAGTTAGATCGGTGGAATGGATTGTTTTTAATTTTTTTCAATTGGAATGTGTGCTTAATGTGCAGGGGAAGGTGATATTATAGGTTGTATGTCGTTGTTTCATATAAAAAATAGAGTTTTCCCAATAGAAGTGAATGGCTCCAAGGTGGAAATTGATATATAGGCATGCATGAAAGGTATAGGAAGGTTTTTATAATTTGTGCAGGTGTATTCCAAAGTGTTGGAGGCATTTTCAAATTGATTTGAGGTTTGGAAGCTAAACTTTCTATAAACCCTCACTTAATAAGCTTGTTTAGTGAATGAAATAAGGGTTTATTTGTTCAGAGGTTTAGAGGGCCTTTCAATCCCAAAAGATTGCTAAATCTTAAGTTTTTTGACTCAATCTAAGACTTTTTTTAGTTATTGGGTGTTTTAGTGGTGATTTATGAGTACTCTCTTTGATAAAGTGGCCTAATGAGGGCTCCTTGCTAGTGGACAGTGTGATGGTTCTCTTATATTTTACAAAACAAGTGTTGTTGTTGAAGCATGTTATAAGGGACTGAAAAGGGATTCTAAATTTGTATTGTTTTTGGGAAAATACATGGTGATTGAAAAGTATTCACCCGATTTAAGGGTTTGTTGACCTACTAAAGGTATATTGCATTGTTTGCTCAAAATTGTGAATCTGCTAAAAACAAGGAAAAGAATGGTTGTTAATGCTTGGAAATGGTCCTATTTATGATTTCACATATGTCTATATGTTTGGATAAAGGTTTGAAGATAGTTTTGTTGTCTTTGATGATTTGATGAGTGAGTAATGTGAGCCCTTTGAGCAGATTGATGATTGACTACAAGATAATAATAATTTTATTGTATCAATAGTTTGTGAATCTATAATTAGACTATTTCAATCAAAACATGGTCAATACAGTGATTTGATGGTCTGGTGTAAGTAAGGGTGCATGTTTAGTTGTCTTTGTGCCTTGGAAATAGAGTTGTTTAGAGAATGAAAGTATGAGTAATGAAGGAGATGAATAGATCTGATGGTTTCTAATTATATGTTGTTGGTTAAGTTGCATCTTGTGTTTGAGAAAGATGTGAATTATTGATTAGTGAGATAGATGATGGTTTCCTTGTGAATGGCTAAGGGAAAATTGAGGATGTTGTTAAATTGATAAGTGAAATTGATTAAATGAATGGTGAATTGTTGGGGTTTTGTTCAATTTGATCTTCTCCTGATTCATTTGGGTCAGATGTACCCTAAGTGATTGGTGTTTTTCTTGATGTATTGCATAAAATTGGTATAAGAGCTAGCAAGGTTCTGATGGATTGTTCAATTGATGGTTTGCTGAAGATGTTGTTGATAGTTGGTTGAGATTGTTGGTCGGTTGTAGGTGCTTGATCCATCTAAGCTGCAAGAAGAAGGTTTCTGAGAAGTTGTGTGTTGGCAGATAACCTGAGGTCTATGGTCACCATCCTCCAATGGAGATTAAGCTAGGTAGAAGGTGCAAGGAAAAAGAGAGTGAGGCATCTTCCAGGATCTGTTGTTTGGTAAGATGGATGGTTTGCTAAGTTGGTGTTTGAGTTTGTGTTTGTAGGTTGAAGAGAGATGGATTCTTGTCTGAAGAAGCACTTGAAGTTGCAACCTAAAGAGTACTCCATTGATGGGAGTAGATGAGAAGCTGAGATGATGAAAAGGTGATTGATCAGAGAAAGTCAAGGATGAATTGTGAAGGAAAGAGAAGTAGTTTGCAAGGACAGTCCTATGTCCTTGGTTGAGAAAAGAGTTGGTGAAAAGAAGAGAGTGGTAAAAGGGTAGTAATGTGTCCTTTTGAGGAAGAAAAGAAGAATGTGAACCTAATGATAAAGAATGAAAAAGGAAAAGAGAATACATAGATGATAAGAGACAAGTGAAGGCAGTAGCGAAGACAAAGCAAAGTTGAAGATAGAAATTGAAACCAAGACAGAGGAAAAGGCAGATTTGCATTTGTTTTGTAGGTACAATCATGTTTCCAAGGGACTTGGAAAGGTTCAGTTGGTTGGTTGTATGGTGCAGGAGCACCTTGTTTATTAAACTCTTTTCATAGACAAATTTGTAAAAAATGAATGTTCAAGTGTAAATTGCATTGTAAGGGTCATGAGTCAGTGAAAGGAGGTAAATAGAATCAATCACAAAATATCATTTTTGTGCAAAAGTTGTAAAAATGGGAAATAGCAAGAAATTGGTAAAAAGGATGTCAAAACATATGACAAGGTCATGTATTTAAGTACTACATAAGTCCTTGAGTGGTCACAAAAGTAGATTTTCAAAATATCAAAAAAAATTTCAATGATGTAAAAAGGCAAAAATAGCACAAAATCAGGGAAGTTGAAAAATATTTTGTGGGAAAATCAAGGGATAGGTTGTTGGATTTCAAAAGGAAATTTCCTTAATTGTTTGAAACATCTATAAAGCATTTGTGAAGCGAGCAAAAATCAGACTTTGTAATCTTGAAGATCTAGTATCAATAAAAGTACCATGTTTCAATAAATTTTTGAGTTTTCTTCTTGATTTCATTCACTTGTACGATTTATGCAAAAGATTAGGGCTTAAAATATATTTTTTTATAGAATAGAGAGTAAGCTTCCATTTAAATCCAATTAGGAGGGAATCCACCAAATATATCATCTATTTGAGTGCATTTAGTGAAGTTCGGTTTGTAACCCTTAAATAAGGGTTTGAGAGTCCTCTAAAGGAAAATTTTCCATTCCACCGATGTAGGAACAATTAGATCAGTGGAATGGATTGTTTTTAATTTTTTTCAATTGGAATGTGTGCTTAATGTGCAGGGGAAGGTGATATTATAGGCTGTATGATGTTGTTTCACATAAAAAATAGAGTTTTCCCAATAGAAGTGAATAGCTCCAAGGTGGAGATTGATATAAAGGCATGCATGAAAGGTATAGGAAGGTTTTTATAATTTTTTCAGGTGTATTCCAAAGTTTTGGAGGCATTTTCAAGTTGATTTGAGGTTTGGAGGCTAAACTTTCTATAAACCCTCACTTAATAAGCTTGTTTAGTGAATGAAATAAAGGTTTATTTGTTTAGAGGTTTAGAGGGCCTTTCAATCCTGAAAGATTGCTAAATCTTAAGTTTTTTGACTCAATCTAAGACTATTTTCAGTTATTGGGTGTTTTAGTGGTGATTTATGAGTACTCTCTTTGATAAAGTGGCCTAATGAGGGCTCCTTGCCAGTGGACAGTGTAATGGTTCTCTTATATTTTACAAAACAAGTGTTGTTGTTGAAGCATGTTATAAGGGACTGAAAAGGGATTCTAAATTTGTATTGTGTTTGGTAAAATACATGGTGATTGAAAAGTATTCACCCGATTTAAGGGTTTGTTGACCTACTAAAGGTATATTGCATTGTTTTCTCAAAAATAGTGAATCTGCTAAAAACAAGGAAAAGAATGGTTGGTAATGCTTGAAAATGGTCCTATTTGTGATTTCACAAATGTCTATATGTTTTGCTAAAGGTCTGAAGACATGTTTGTTGTCTTTGATGATTTGATGAGTGAGTAATGTGATCCCTTTGAGCAGATTGATGATTGATCGCGGTAACCTGGGTCGCGGCAAAACCCCAGAGAACACATACATAACGCGAATAATTTTCTTTTTAAAATAATGAAAGTAAACATGCAATAACATCAAATCATAAACACATAGCATAACACATAGACATTAACTCCACATGGTTCTCTGGGGCACGCGAGGTTACATTGCATCCACAAAACAAAATAAAGATAACGAAACAACATAACCATTTAATTTATAAAACCATAAAACAATGATACAATCGATAGCTATGATGCGAAAGGGCGATAAACACGCATATACATCCTCATGATAAATCTTTTAACAAGGTCTTCAAATTTTAAACTCTAACTTTATTAGCATCATTGAAATAATATTACATTACAATTTTCTTTGGATACATGAATTACTGAATTTCCCAACATGGGGATTGATACAAGAATAAATAATGAACATGAAGTACAACCGGACACCGGAATATCTCGGTGATCAAGTGGAAAAGCCGCCATGGGCACAAGACGCTGATGGGGAACCCAATGGGTGCGGAGCACGTTCCACCCAACCATGTGAATTACAAAGTAACTCACCCCCCGTGCTCAGAGGTGACGAGGAAGTGAACCCGACCATGAATGTCAACCGACTCAACCACATATGATATGAAAACAAGTACAACTCAAATATGCAATGCAAAACCATCAACGTACTCAAATCACATAACAAGTAAAACCAAGAACTCATTACAATAACATGAAGTACTAACACTTAACAATCATGAATCAAATCACAAGAATTCAAAGAAACATCACAAAGAGATAACATCCAGAGGCAACAACACAAACAACAAGGGTGTCAAGTGGAGAGTGTCATCGCATAGCTCTCATGGGATTTCCTGGCCCTTCCTCCAACTGAGGCGCCGACACCCATCTATGGATATCCTGGCCCTTCCTCCTAACTGAGGCGCCGGCACCATAGGGTAGCTAATGCGGAGCCAATAGTCTCTCATGAGGACGAGACTCTGACTATGCCGACCACGGCCTTCTCAGTCTATCACTAGTCTAGGGTAGCCCTAATGCATAGCCGAGGAATCCAATGTTTTATTATCTTGTGTTTTTAAACTACCCAACCCCCTAAATCTATTGTTTAGGTTATCACTTGTTTACTACTCTTTCGTGGGTTATCCTGAGCCCTTCCTCATCCCGAGGCGCCGGCACCCACAAAGAGCCACTCTCCCTATGACCCCTAACATAAATCCAAACTAGGCAAGGATTGTACCACTACAGACAAAGCAAATGATCTCAAGGCCAAACCATGCGAGGCATTACCCATCTCGCTATAAACACATAATCAAAGTCTCACCAAGTTTTGTACAACCCTTTCAAATTAATGATACTAATATCTTGCCATGTCAAGAGCACATAAAATGACGAACATTCACCAACAATAAAACAAGCCTCTGGAAGACTCTAAAAAGGCTTACACTAGGGTTTCCTCAACAAAGAACTAACAATAGTAACAAGATATCAAGAATGAGTCAACAAACATAAGGTAGTGAGTGGCAACATCCCAAAAAAATCTTCACAATTAAATTTGATACAATCTCGACCGGTATCCAAGGGAGACCTCTATTTCTCCTCCTAGGTTACCCAACCATAAATCACACAACGATCTTACAATTTGACTCAAAACAACTCAACAAAATCAATGACTAATACAACAGAACGATCAACCAATGCACAAACTTAATACAGAAACTAGTCCATTCAAATAAAGAAATCAATCCAACACCGGTATTTTATATAACTATCCCTATAAAAGACTTAAAATCAACCACTAAATGAGTGCAAGAGAGATCGACATATAGAAGATCACCTACTTTTACTTACATAGTGCAAGCACACAATTGAACAAGGCACCTATAACATGCAAAACTCCACTTTCCAATATTTCCAATTTAACTATTCCACTTAGAGCTAACCCAATTAAGAATAATACTAATCTATCAATATTTACACAAATTATCAAAAATTGACATAAAGATATCCCCCTCTATTCACTTTACTAAGTCACTCATCAACGCTTCACATAACTCTCCAACTTAACCACATAATAAATTTAATTTATTCCTTTACACTATAACACAAAAGTAATTGTACAATATGTATTCTAAGTAACCATCTACATGAAAAATCTACAAGATATGAAAATACAATAAGAATTTACTATGAAGATTACGACACGAAAATAAAACATAAGAAAAACTATAGAATCCCTTCCTCTAACATTTAAACATATAACAATTACCTAATAAAAAACAAACTTGAACATTTTAAAACAATACAAAACCACATTCCTAAAATGTAATAAATTACATTAAAAATTAAATAATTAAACTTTCATTTGAATCAATAATATTAAATAATTATAATTTTCATTTTTGAATAAATAATAATAAATAACATGATTATAATCCACATTATTAAAATATAATTCACAATCACAACCAATTAAAGCTAACTCCAGTTTAAATTATTTGTTCACCCAATAAAATAATATCCTTTATTTACATAAAAATATTAATTAACCTTTATAACACAAAATTTACATCTTAACTATTAAATAAGATAATTATAATTTCATTTAAATAAAATAAATTCTAAACTTGCAAAATATCACGAATTATAAACGCAATTTTATTCCATCAAAATATAATACATATTTATATTTATATTTATATATCTATATACATAAACCTAAAATATATATATTAATTGACATTCCTCTTCTATATTATTCTCAAATTCTACAACCAAAATAAATATAATTATGCTCACATTATGAGTATACACTAACTATATATATATATATAGTATATATATATATATATATATATATATATATATATATATATATATATATATATATATATATAAATTATATAACCAATATAAAGAATTTATTGATAAATTTATACAAACATATGTTTAAAAGTATATAAATAAAATATACATCGATAAGACAAAGTCAAATTATAAATTAATATTAAAAGAAAAAATTTTAAAAACAAAGAACATGTCCATCATAGGACCATCGGCAGCCTCTTACTTGATCGCTAGCTACAAGGAATTGTATGATCAAGGCCAAATAGCTTCCACTGTCCAAGGTGAAGGGGTACGCCCTCACAATGTACCCTCTCCTCCCATACACTTAAAAATATTTTATTTTTATATAAAAGTTTATTTATAAATTAGATTTTATTTTTAGTTTATTTTAATAACAACAATTTCGTCCTTTACTAGAACGGTACGGACGCTGATGGAAAGGTCGGCCGTAAATTTTCTTTTTTAGAATCACAAATTTTTGACTATTCAATAATAATGTATCTTTATAAAACATATAAGGATATATATATATATATATATATATATATATATATATATATATATATATATATATATATATATATATATATATATATATATATATATATATATATTTCAATGAATATATATATATTTATAATATTAAAGCTACATAATCAGAGAATTTAATTTTTCATAGTAAAATACAATAATCATTGTGTTTTAAAGTAATACATATAAATGATCATTAAAATATAATATTTCAAAAATATTAAAAATACACATATTGATCTCTTTCCATGAATATAACAAAGTGGAAATTAGATGTATTCACACCTGGACTTGACAGAAGTTCTTTACTTTGTTTGGCAACATGATTTCTAATTTCCACATGGGTTTTCTTTCAAGAAGGCCTATTTGTTTGTCTACTTTCAAAACTCAAAAGAAAGCATTTAATTCTAAATTACGCATATATTCTTTCTTTTTTATTTGGTAACACAAATTCATTCAAACTAATTTTATTCTTATTTTATTTTGTTTATTTGCGTGAGATCTCGCAGAGAGATCAAAGATAGAGATCTTAAACCTCGAGTCGCGGCGCTACTTGGTAACTGATGAAGACTGTTCCTGACGATCCTTACGAAGATCCCTTCCTTCTTGCTTCGAATCTCCTCTAAGTCACCGTGCTCAAATCTCCAACCCGATCCTTTCTTCAGAAGACTCCAAAATAACTAGTAATAAATTTCCAAGCCCTTTCTCCAACTCTCTTCAAATTAGCAAAAGATCCAAAACCCATATTCTCTTCAGATTCAAAGTATAGAATAACTTGTGCCCTCTCTCAATCCCTAATCTCTTGTGTGTGAAAAAACTTCCCAAAATTCCTAATTAATTAAAGGATAATATCCCTCTTTTCTCAAAAACTCTAAAAATCCAGAATAAAAGAAAACTCATTCTTTAAAAGCCAGCTTTTTAATTAGATCTGTATTCTCATTGGTTCAAACAATCCTTTCATTCTTTTATTTGTTTAATTGTTTTAATTTCTATTTTTGCAACTTTTCTTGCACAACACATTACTTATTTAATTTAAATAAATTATTTTAATAATTATCCTCCACCAGATAATTAATTAAAATAATTAAAACACATTTAATATATATATAATTACCATTTAATTGTAATATGTGGTTTTCAAAATAATTAAATCATTTAAGTATTCGAATGTAATTTAAATCTAACATTAAAACAACTAATTACTTCCATCATCAAAATCGATTACACCGCAACAAATAATGTACCAACATTAAAATAAACAATTATTATCCACATTCAATTAACTAAATCACAACCTATCAAATACTCACATTAATAAAATACAACACACAAACATGCTTCTACGTAAATGACCTAATAATTTCACAAACAAACAATACTGCATAAACGAGATGATCTCGACATCATTGACAGAGAATCACCGCCACCAGATCAACATTTAACCGTTGGGTTATTGGTGCTCGCCCTGTCCTGCTGAAGCAGGTGGAATCGAGACTTGTACCTGTAGTCCTGCATACAAATGAAGTTGTGTACCTGTGCATATATACATATATATAAAATTGAAACATTAAATTAAAGTACTGCATTGTGAGAAGGAATCGCAACATAATAGGGCACTCGCAAACGAGTGATGCCATATTGTCCTTCATCACACCTATTCTAACAATTATAATCAACTGATAAAATAACATTTCTAAACTAACAATTCATCTCATGACATATCTAGTTAAATCACTGCATCATAATATAATTATGAAAATGAACTAACATCTAACCAACCAAATTGAAAAATACCAAATCCTACCAAAGAAGAGGAGGGGTATTACGACCGCAAGATAATAATAATTTGTTGTATCAGTAGTTTGTGAATCTGTAATTGGACTATTGCAATCAAAACATGGTAAATACAGTGATTTGATGGTCTGGTGTAAGTAAGGGTGCATGTTTAGTTATCTTCGTGCCTTGGTAATAGAGTTATTTAAAGAATGAAAGTATGAGTAATGAAGGAGATGAATGGATCTGATGGTTTCTAACTAGGTTTTGTGTTTATATAGTCATATGTTGTTGGTTAAGTTGCATCTTGTTTCTGAGAAAGATGTGAATTACTGATTAGTGAGATAGATGATGGTTGCCTTGTGAATGGCTAGGGAAAATTGAGGATGTTGTTAAGTTGATAAGTGAAATTGATGAAATGAATGGTGAATTGTTGAGGTTTTGTTCAATTTGATCTTCTCTTGATTCAATTGGGTCGGATGTACCCTAAGTGATTAGTGTTTTGCTTGATGTATTGCATCACTCTCTATCATTATTCCCTAATTTATTTATCCATTTCTCTCTCTCTATCCCTTCCTATTGTAAACATAAGCCTATTGGAAATGGAGCCTAATTATCTTCCTAATTAAAAAATTTTATTTCATTCATGTTTGAATCCCTATAAGTAGATGCACAGTTGATTTGAATCTATCACTTCTCCATTGAGACCTTTGTTGCATAAACAATATCATTTCCTAAATGGACTACTAATTGACCTCATGTATTACACAAATATATGCAAACAATAGCCTATTTTTTCATAATTAACCTTTCACACCTCTTCAGCATACCCAATGAACACCGAGGTGTGATTGCTAGACATATAAAACTATATTGTTGTGCTGTGTATTGTATGTTGAAACTCATTTAGTATGGAACTTATGTTCTGCTAGGTGTGGATATTTTCATTTAGGTTAAGATTCACCCATTTATTTAATTTGAAATATGTGTGAACCCTTTTTTTTTTAAATCTATATTTCATAGTGTGTATTGGCATAGAGTGTTTGTGTATAAATGGATTGTGTTGTAAAGAGGAGATAGATATGATTCATATAGCTATAGATATATGGCTTGGGTGGGTAAATATTTTAATGTGATTTAATGATTTTTTAATACATTATTATTGAAGAGATTAAATTATTATTTATATTTTTTAAGAGGTTATTCAATCCTATGGACTCCCCTTTCCTATGGATCTTGAGAAGGTATATTTGTGTGTTGTTTATTTGGGTAGCTTATAAAAAAAAATTGGTTTATGTTTTCTTTAATATTGTGAAACATGTTAATTCTGAAGCCTCCTTGTTCAAGGATGGATTTGTAAGGAAACCTTATGGTTGGGAGGTGAGAAAACCTTTATTGCCTTGGATGACAATCTTTGTTTCATAGATATTTGAAGATATAAAATATGGAAAATATATTTTGTATGAATATTTAATTTAGGTTTTGTAACCCTATTCATGAAGCGAAAAGGACTAGTAAAATTCTTATTATAGAGATGTGTTATTTATTAAATTATTGTGTAAACCTTATTGTGATAATTTTAATAATATTATCAATTAACTTTTTAAAAAATATATAGAAAAATAATAAGTTTTGTATTCAAATAATAATATTGATAGGATTTTGTGGGCTCCATCGAAATTGGGTTATTACTTAGTGAAGCAAGGATATAAGGCATTGAGTCAAAAAAGGAGTCAGTTGGTAACACATAGAGCTTATACATTTTACTGAAACAACAAAATTCTTTGAAAATATGGGAGTTTTGCATGGATAGTGCTAAGAAAAAGGATTCTAACAAGTGATCGTTTATCAAAGATGAAGATATTTGATCCTTTTAAATGTCTATTGTGTGATGAAGTGCTGGAGAATGTAGATCACCTATTCGTACAGTGTAGTTTTGCACAAGAGTGTTGGATGTTTGTAAAGAGAAAATTAAATATATATAATCCTTTTCCAAATACAATTTGGGACATGTTTCATAGTTGGTCACTCTTGTTTAAATCCTCTTTCTTTGCTTCTATTTGGCAGGTTATTCCATCTCTAGTAATATGGAACATATGGTGGGAACGTAACTCATGTATTTTTAGGAAAAAAAATTCTTCAGTTGAGTTCATCAAAGTTAAAATTGAAAAAGCAATCTCAAAAGTTGTTAACACATATGTTCTAAAGTATAAGAATAATTCTTCTCTTTACACAAGTTGGGATGACTTCATTTTTAAAAATTGGAAAACATAATATTGCCTTTCGCAGGGAGTTTGCATCAAAATAACAAAATGAAGGTGAATACAAAAGAAAACAAATGGAAGCCTCCATACTCTAATTTTTTCAAGCTTAATTTTGATGGAGCATCGAGAGGAAATCTGAGAGCTTCAGGGGCAGGTATTTGCATTTGAGACTCATTGGGAACTATAATTGTAGCAAGTTCTTATCATTTTTCAGTAGGTACTACTAATATAGCTAAAGCTCAAGCTGTATTACTAGGGTTGGAGATTGCCCTGAAATTGGGAATTTTGAAAAGACATGCGGAATGGGATTCCTTAATAATTGTAAATGCTTGCAAGGAAAAGAAGGTTTAGTGTTGGAGCTTAAAATATATTTTATAGAAAGTTTGGGACTTGTTGGATAAATTTTAGTCATTCATCATTTCGCATACCTATCATGAGGGGAATAGAATGGTAGATAAATTGGAAAATATGGGATGTAGGGAAAGGAAGTTTCCTTATTCAATGATATTCAATTGCAAGCACACCCGAAAATAATTGAATTAGCTAAGCTCGAAGCAAAAAAATTGGACATGGGTGAAGAAAAGGATTAAAGCATCCATGGAAGCATAAATTAGAATGTGTTTCTAGTGGTTGAATAGCATGTAGTTTACAATCAAAAAAGCTAATTAATCAGTTAGCAGTTAGCAGCAATCATGGCATCAATGGTATAATGCACAAGATAGGCTCAATAGTCAAACTGTGGAGTCGTCGTCAACAAAGGGTTGGTTTTAAGCTAACATATTGTGTTTTCTTTTGCAGGTACAAAGCCAAATTTCTCATCATTACTTCACAGGGATTCGCATGAATTCTATAGTCTTCTCATGTGGGAAATTTAATGTGTGTCTTTTCATTTCTTCTAAGGGATGAATTTCTATTTTTGGAGCATGCCATCC
>VDFB02062612.1:0-24741 GCA_007258455.2 Sequoia sempervirens
CCGAATAGGTCATTTTCTCTTTTTCACTTTTGTTTTGTGTTTTCCTTTTGTGGATGACGCAAAGTGTTGAGATGCCCTATATCTCTTCCATGTTGACCCAAAAGTTCCTTTTCCTTTTTTATTTTTTTTGTGTTTTCCTTTTGGGGATGATGAAAAGTGTAAAGACACACTATGTCTTTTTCATGTTGACACCGAAGCTTTTACTTTTCTTTTTCCTTTTCATTTTTTTTAGATTTTGTTTTCCTTTTGGGGATGATGCATAGCGTTGAGACCACAATTTCTCTTCCATGTTGACCCAAAAAAAACTTCATTTTTCTTTTGTTTTCACTCTCTTTGTGTCATAATTCTTCTAATTCTATGTATTTGGGGAATGATGACAATTTCGAGCTCTTTCATAAAAACATTGTAGCAATGAACATATTGACCCAAAATTCATAAATCCATTATGTTTGATGTTTTTATTTTAGGGGAAACCCCTCTTTCTTTTGTTCCTTTTTAATTTTTCTTTGCATGAAGTAGCCTTACTCGAAAATGTATGACTTGGCATAGGGAATTTCCAAGTTGGCTCTCATGTCTTGTTTTATTTTTTCATTTGCTACTTTAAAGTAATTTCTCACATAACAGTGTGTAGCAATTCCTTTAAAGTGGGGGAATAAATTGACATTATTCATTTGCATTTTCCTTTTTTTGGTTCTTAGTGTAGCTTTGTTACTTCATAAGATATGTTTGTCACTTTGTGGATGACATTGGGTATAGTTTCCTTCATAAGCGTGATCTGTCTTAGCATATTACATTCCTCTTGGTGGCCTGATGCGACACACTACATCCTCTAAGTTGTGAATATTATATTCTTTGGTTGGTCCTCTCTTGGAGACATTCGACATAATTTTCCCTAAGTTAAAGACCTCGCATGAACTAAGAAAGACTCATTTGAAAATATCTTTTACATGTTGCATTTTGCATTTTACATGGCCACATTGCATAACAAAGCTTGCATGCCTGTGGTGTTGTTGAATTTTTTCATGAGTTCTAAGTAGACAAAGCTTTGCTTGTCTCATGAAACATGAAATGACATTGTCTTTGTGGAACCTTATTAAAGTTATCAGGAGGTATAACTTTTATTTTGTTGAGTGGGAAGCCCATTTTGTAGAACAATTTTCCCCATAGCCACCTTTCAAGATTTCTCATCTCGCAGATAACCAGAAGTTCCATGGCCCCAGATTGAGTATGTTGTGTACTTCTCACCTCATAGAAAACCAAAAGTTTCATGGCCACAGAGTGAGTATACTTGGGATTTCTCACTTGATGGAAAACCATGAGTTTTGTCGCCCTAGAGTGAGCACACATTTCTTTTTCCAAACAAATGGCCTAGATCTAATCCACAACAGGCTAGAAATATGATCAAAGCTTTCTTTCATCCCTTATCATCATGTGTGTTCCTTTGCACTTATGTTTGGATTGCCATGGGATCATGATCATGGGGGATTGATCATCCCTCTTCATTATTGTGGTTTCATCTTACCAATGTGTGTGCATTTGGATCCCTCTTGATGTGCATGTTGGGCTACTTTAGCGAGAGTTTGAAGCAAGTTCATCCTCTCACTAAAGTGGAGGCTTAATGTGTCACCAAAAAATGTATAGTTGATATTTTTATGCTCACTAGAGTCTCTCATATGGACTTTGGCTTTATTTTTCCTAGATTTAATGTTGTAATGTGATCGACACATTCACATTAGGTCTTGGAACCTTGTGAATCATTAAGACTTCTAGGATTTCCTGTAAAGGTATTGTGAAGTGTTGTAACCCACTTTCACTCTTTTCTAGGACCCTTTATCATAATTCACTTAAATATCTTCTTTTTATCACTTACCAAGTCTTATTTCAAAGTGTTGTGAAGTGTTGTAACCCACTTCCACCCTTTTCTAGACTTTTCATCACTAATTCAACCCTTTCTCATGTTTAAATGACCCATTAATACACTTTTCGACCCCCCTTAAGTGTGTTTTTGAGGATATTCCCATTGGAAAAAATTAATGCCCTATAATTCTCGACAACCACTTAATTTGCTTAATTGGGACTAAGTCGCCAATAAGGGCGACTTAGTCCTTTTTGGCACAAAACTCAAAATTATTTTAATTTTCTAGCAAGATTTCATTCTCTAACCCTTGAGGTCGACAGACATGTGATGTGTTATTTTCAGGAAATTTAGTAAGAACAAGTATAAATTAGGGTTTTCCCCCTCATTTTTCATCTTCTAATTAATCAAGCATTCAAGCATCCACTCATTTAATCTTTCTCAAGTATTTAAGCACTCTAAGCATAATCAAGTCATCCATTGGAGCATTTCATTGCATATCTTTAGATTTACACATCAAGGGTTTGGTAAGTTCATGACATTGCATGTTGTTTATTTATCATTCTTTTTCCATTTCATTTCATTATCTAGGGTTTGATTACCAAAGCGGGATTTGACCAAGGCAAATCCCTATACTCTAACTCTTAACCATTTCCCCCTCTTTGCATGTGTGTTTGTAGACTTTGTAGGTAGATTTTTCAAAGAAGTAGGTGTTGAAAAGTGGTTAAGAAGTCATCAAAGCTATTCAAGTCAACATAACCCTAATTCAAGTTTGGAGACCCTTTTTATCCCGTTTTCTGTAGAATCAAGATGAAACACTTGTTAGAAAAGCAAGTGCAGACCTGAAGCTACAGGATCCTATCCCGAGATTCTAGAAATATATAGGTGGAATAAGTCACTACTAGTGGTGGATTAGTCCTACTGTTGGGCCTGAAAAGTATTTTTTGCATTTCTAGATACCCATTTGGCAGATTCTTGTTCTGGTAAGTTTTCCCCGAAACTAGGACTAAGTCGCCCAGCTTAGCGTAAGTGTCCCAATCAACATTTTCAGTCAAATATTTAGGATTCTAGAATCTCTCCACATCATATTTCAGATTCTAGGTGCACCTCTCCAATTATGTTTAGTTATTTCATCATTTACTTGCATTTTTAGGCAATTCTGCTTATCACAGTGTGTTTTCCAGCACTTTGCATTTGTTAGGTTTTGCTTCATTAAATCATTTTATTTTTAGATCAGTGCATTAGTAAATCATAATTAGACATATTACATCTCATTTACATTAATCTTGAGTGTAGAAATTTGCATTTTGGACCCCATCCCTTTCTCCTTTTAGGTGAAAATCCTTAGAAGGAGCTAAAGCAGTTGGGCAATCCAAAATCATTGTCCACAGGTGGTAACTCTTTTGCTTACTTTGTTGTTGGATTTGTGTGGATTTGTGTCTCTTGTAGTATTCGGTTCCATTTCCATTCTAGCACTCTTTTCTTTATCATATTTCTATCTATCTCTCTATTTGGTTATTTGTGGAGGTGGAAACACCAAAGCGGGGGTTTGACTACGTCAAACTCCTATACAACCCCAAAAATTTTCCTCTCTTGGCTATGTGTAGGTATGTATTCGTGTGGAGCTTGCTTGCAAGATGGACTTTTCATTAGTTAATCTTCATCCTTGTCATCTTCTACATCATCTTTCTAGTTGTTTTGGTTATTTGTTAGTGATCATTTTAGTTAGTACTTTAGACCTCAACCACTAAGTCGTTAGTAGGCTTTTGTACCTGTTTATGTAATCTTGTAATTTTTGGTCATACGAATGTTAGCGGACCAGTGAGACACTAATGCGTCGTCCTGTCATCCCTAACCCGCACTGCTGTCCTATGGTAGATAGTTATCTGAGGTATAGTTCAAGTTCTAGAAGCCTACTCATTCAGCCCCATCAAGACTCAGGTGAGTAGAGTAACAAAAGAACTTGAGAGTGCTCTTCATTCTCTATCCTTGACATAAAACATTTATCCAACCTGTGGTAGAATAGGGTAGCCTTCTGCTCTTGGCTCTTTGTGACCTAGAGCTCTGGTGTGGGGTGATCCCACAGTAGTGGTTTACAATTTTTGGCTAAACTAGACACTGAAATAATTTTTTAAAACTAAATCTTCACTTTTGGGCACCTATAGTGGCTAAACCGTGAGGAATTTGAAGATGATGCAAACTAGAGTTTCATGAAATTTTTTCTATAGATTATAAATATTTTTTTTCAAAATTTTTGGAATTAGATTGCACTTATTTTTCCATCTCCCTCAAAAACTAGTTTTTTTCATAAAACAACATTTTTATAAAGTGATGCTCATCGTATAATGAATAACTTTTTTTCCATGAATGATAAAATTCTAATTTTTTCAAATTTAGATTTGTAACTCCAATATCTAGTGCATCCACTTGGTTATATATTTTTTTATTGAATATTTTTTCTTTAATCAAGTTTCAAATTCAAACCAATTACAATTCAGACATAGCGTGACCGTATAACGCATACCTTTATTGTATGTATTGAAATTCAATTTTTTTTTGTTGGATCAAGGACTTCAATATTTGGTGCACTCATATTTTTCAAATTTTTTTTTGATAATCTGCTATTTTTCAACATGTGTAGAACAAAGAGCCTGATTTTTGGTGAAAAACCTACATTCACAAGAAATAAAAAATAAATATAATAATAAAATTAAATTATTTAAAATTATACTTTTTGGGAAGCTTATAATAAGGACTACATACTTACAAATATTTTTTTAAATGAATTCATTTGATCCCCCAAAAGGTAAATCAAAAGTGGTTTTTTATCAACATTTTGATAGGTGTAAAGGAGACTCTGTTATAAGTATGGTTTAAAACTAGCGGGGTTTTATCCAAGGGGGTTTGATCTAAGGTAGTTTGATCAAACCATTTTCAATTGGAATGCTTTAAATATAACTTTTTAAGGCTTAAATTATTATATTTTCTAAAAAATATGTGATTTCATCAAAAATAAGAATCTCTTAGAAATTGTAAACCAGCTTTGTGGGATCACCCTACGGTTGGTCCCCCTCTACATTTTGGTGAACATAGCATGAACCATTGTGGTTCTGTTTAGTAGTGTTGAAAGATCTTTTCCTTGTATCCTAGGAGTGTTGTGGGTGTGGGTGTTGCAAGGCACCTAGCCTTGCAACCCAACCTACAAGCCCTAGTGGCATAGTTGGAAGTTTCCATAAGCATCACGAAACAAAACCTTAAGTGGGTCACCATCTAGTTGCGAAACCCTTAGGGGCTTCATGAAAGTTTTTTTAGTGTGTGAAGAAATGACCTCATTTTTACATCTACCCATCCCATATGTGCAACCTGTGAGTGGATCTCCTAACATAACCTTTACCTTGCAAGACTTGTTGATGAATTATAATAGAGAACCATCTCCCTTATACATCCCCACATGAATCAATGGAAACAAAGTAATGTGCGTTCTTGTTGACCCTACATGTCGAGTGAATGTCATCACTAAGGAGATTATGCTAATTAATTTCTTACACAAAGATGGGTATGACAAGTCTAGGAGCACTATTCGTACACATGATGGGGTTTTTGTACCTCCCATCAATTGCATCACCTTGTCAGTCTTAGTTGGACCTAGATCCATAAATAAACTTCTTGACATTATCCAGGGGTATGAGCTCTTCAAAGTGAAACTAGGTATCCCTTGGTTGGTTGCTAAAAATGTTGTTCCCTTGGTAGTTCATAAGTTTCTAAAGTTTTCCCTTGAGGTTATGATCTACATGTATTCCATGGCATTGGCTATAAACCATCGATTGCACGTGGGGGCTACTCACTGGATAACTTTTGGCCTGCGCCCATTAATTTGCTTCCTCCTAGGATGGACCTCTTGTATTGAACCTATGTCAGGTACAAGAGTGGGCGAATAACAACTAAGGTGAGATACCCTCCTTCTCCCTATGCCATTTCTCATAGGGCTTTCTTAAAGGTAGAGCATGAGGTTGCCTTGGCTCAAAAAAGGGAAGAAGTGAAGCATACCCAAGGCTCTTCTTCTTCATCTTCTTCTAGTACTCTCGCCTATCGCTTCCTCTCACCCTCCAACCATATCTCACTCTAACCCTCTCTCTTCCTCCCTCTCTCTCAGGTCTCTCCCTCCCTCTATCCCTTCGACCCCCCTCTCTCTCTTAGGTATCTCCCTTGGGCACGCTACCTAGATAATTCTCTCTCTCAAGTCTCTCCTTCCCAACCCTAACTAGATAATTCTCTCTCCTTATCAAGTCTCTCTCTTTCTCTCTTAGGTGTCTCCCACTCCCTCTCTCTCTCTCTTGGATCTCTCTCTCCCACCCTAACTAGATAACTATCTCTCTCTCTCAATTCTATCTCTCTCGTCTCCCTCTTAGGTTTCTTGCTCTCTCTCTCTCTCTCTCTCTCTCTCTCTCTCTCTTTTAGGTCTCTCCCATTCCCTACCCTCTCTCTCTCTCTCTCTCTCTCTCTCTCTCTCTCTCTCTCTCTCTCTTTTAGGATGTTCCCTCCCTCTATCCCACCAACCCCTTGGTGATCCCACAATATTGGTTTACAATTTCTAGGAAATCTTGATTTTTTGCTGAAATCACATATTTTTAGAAAATATAATGATTTAAGCCTTGAAAAGTTTGATTTAAAGGATTCCAATTGAGGAGGGTTTGATTGAGCCACATTAGATCAAACCCCCTTGGATAGAACCCTGCTAGTTTTAAACCATACCTATAACAAAGTCTCCTTTACACCTATCAAAATACTGATAAAAAACACTTTTGATTTACCTTTTGGGGGATCAAAGGAATTCATTTAAAATTTATTTTTTGTAAGTATGCAATCCTTATTATAAGCTTCCCAAAAAGTATAATTTTAAATAAATACAATTTTATTATTATATTTATTTTTATTTCTTGTGAACGTGGGTTTTTCACTGAAAAATCAAGCTCTATATTCTGCACATGTGGAAAAATAGCAGATTATAAAAAAAAAATGAAAAATATCAGTGCACTAGATATTGAAGTCCTTGATCCAACAATTTTTTTTTGAATTTCGATACATAAAAAAAGGTTATGTTGTATGTACAGTTCGCCTATGTCTGAATTGTAATTGGTTTGACTTTGAAACTTGATTAAGGAAAAAATATTCAATAAAAAACTATGAAACCAAATGAAAGCACTAGATATTGTAGTTACAAATCTAAATTCGAAAAAATTATAATTTTATCCTTCATGCAAAAAAAGTTATGTTGTATATGGTGAGCATCGCCTCTTAAAAATGGTGTTTAGTGAAAAAAACTAGTTTTCAAAGGAGATGGAAAAAGAAGTGCAATTTGATTCCAAAATTTTTGAAAAAAATATATTTAGAATCTACACACAAAATGTCACAAATCAATAGTTTTCATAATCTTCAAATTCCTCATGGTTTAGCCACTATAGGTGCTTGAAAGTGAAGATTTAGTTAGAAAAAATTAGTTTAGTGTCTAGTTTGGCCAAAAATTGTAAACCAGTATTATGAGATCATCCCCTATCTCTCTCTCAAGTCTCTCCCTTCCAATCTAACTATATAAATCCCCCTCTTTCAAGTCTCTCCATCTCCCTCTCTCTCTCTGCCTCTCTCTGTCTCAAGTTTGTCTCTATCTAGTCTCTCCCTACCACCCTAACTAGATAAATCTATCTATCTCTTTCTCTCAAGTAGATATCACTCACTCCATCTCCATCTCCATCTCCCTCTTAGGTCTCTCTTTGTCTCTGTCTCTGTCTCTGTCTCTAGTCTCTCCCGCCCTCTAATCCTCCCACCCTACCTACACAACTCTCTCACTCCAACCGCCTCTCTCAGACTACCTCTCTCTCCCTCTATCTCCAATCTCTACCTCCCTCTGTCCCTCACACCCCCCCTCTCTCTCTTAGGTCTCTCCCTTAGGCACCCTACCTAGATAACTGTCTCTCTCTCAAGTCTCTACCTCCCACCCTAACTAGATAACTCTCTCTCCCTCTCAGGTATCTCTCTCTTTTAGGTCTCTCTCTTAGGTTTCTCTCACTCTCCATCTCCCTCTCAGGTATCTCCATCTCTCTCTCTAGTCTCTCCCTCCCACCCTAACTAGATAACTCTCTCTATCTCTTTCTCTTAGGTATCTCTCACTCTCTATCTCCATCTCCATCTCCCTCTCAGCTCTCTCTCTCTCTCTAGTCTCTCCCTCCCTCTAATCCTCCGAACCTACTTATATAACCCTCTCTCACTCCAACCCCCTCTCTCACACTACCTCTCTCTCCCTCTCTCTCCAATCTCTCCCTCCCTATATCCCTCCCACCACCTCTATCTCTCTTATGTCTCTCCCTTGAGCACCGTACCTAGATAACTCTCTCTCTCAAGTCTCTGCCTCCCTCCCTAACTAGATAACTCTCTCTCCCTTTTAGGTCTCTCTCTCTTTTAGGTATCTCTCTCTTAGGTCTCTCTCACTCTCCATCTCCCTCTCAAGTCTCTCTCTAGTTTTGGTCTTTCCCTCCCACCCTAACTAGATAACTCTCTATATCTTTCTCTCAGGTCTCTCTCACTCTCCATCTACATCTCCCTCTTAGGTCTCTCTCTCTCTGAGGTATCTCTCTAGTCTCTCCCTCTCTATATCCCTCCCACCCTATATACACAACTCTCTCTCACTCCAACCCCCTCTCTTGGACTCCCTCTCTCTCCATATCTCTCAAGTCTCTCCCACCCTCTATCCCTCCCACCACCTCTCTCTGTCTTAGGTATCTCACTTGGGAGCCCTACCTACATAACTCCCTCTCTCTCAAGTATCTTCCTCCCACCCTAATTAGATAACTCACTCTCCTTCTCAGGCCTCTCTCACTCTCCATCTCCCTCTTAGGTATCTCTCTCTCCCTCTTAGGTATCTATCTCTACCTCTTAGGCCTCTCTCTCTCTCTCTCATTTCTCTCCCTCCTATCCCTCCCACCCTACCTAAACAACTCTCTCACTCCAACCCCTCTCTCCCATTCCCACTCTTGTCTCTCTCTCTTTCAAGTCTCTCCCACTCCTCTCTCTCTCAAGTTTCTCCCTCCCACCCTAACTAAATAACTCTCTCTCTCTCTCAGGTCTCTCCCTCCCTCTATCCCTCCAACCCTACCTACAAAAATATTTCTCACTCCAACCCCCTCTCTCCCACTCCCTCTCTCCCTCCCTCTCTCTCCCTCCCTCCCTCTATCCCTTCCACCCTCTCTCTCTTAGGTCTCTCCCTCCCACCCTAACTAGATAACTCTCTCCCTCTTAGGTCTCTCCCACTCCCTTTATCTCTCTCTCAGGTCTCTCCAACTCCCTCTCTCTCTCAAGTCTCTCGCTTCCAACCTAACTAGATAACTATCTCTCTACCTTTCTCTCTCTCAAGTCTCTCTCACTCTCCATATCCCTCTTAGGTCTCTCTCTCTATTTGGTCTCTCCCTCCCACCCTAACTAGATAACTCTCTCTATCTATTTCTCTTAGGTCTCTCTCACTCTCCATCTCCATCTCTTTGAGGTCTCTCTCTCTTTTGTCTCCCCCTCCCTCTATCCCTCCCAGTGCCTCTCTCTCTCTTAGGTCTCTCCCTTGGGAACCCTACCTAGATAAATATATCTCTCTCTAGCATCTTCCTCCCACCCTAACTAGATAACTCTCTCTCCCTCTAAAGTCTCTCTCTTAGGTCTCTCTCACTCTCCATCTCCTTCTTAGGTATCTCTGTCTCTCTCCCTCCTAGTCCTCTCTCCCTGTCGCTATCCCTGTCCATGTCCCTGTCCCTCTCTCTTAGGTTTCTTCCTCCTATCCCTCCCACCCTAACTACACAACTCTCTCTCACTCCAACCCTCTCTCGCCCACTCCCTCTCTCAAGTCTCTCTCTCTAGTCTCTCAAGTCTCTCCTCCCTCCCTAACTAGATAATTCTCTCTCTGAAGTATCTCCCTCCCACCCTAACTAGATAAATCTCTCTCTCTCTCTCCCTCTCTCTCTCTCTTAGGTCTCTCCCTCCCTCTATCCCTCCCACCCTACCTGCATAAATTTCCCACTCCAACCCCCTCTCTCCCACTCACTCTCTCTCCATCCCTCTCTCTCTCCCAGGTCTCTCCCTCCCTCTATCCCTCCCACCGCATCTCTCTCTTACGTCTCTCCCTTGGGCACCCTACCTAGATAGCTCTCTCTCTCTCAAGTCTCTCCCTCCCACCCTAACTAGATAACTCTCTCTCTATCATGCCTCTTCCACTTCCTCTCTCTCTCTCTTTCAAGTCTCTCCCACTCCCTCTCTCTCTAGTATCTCCCTTGCACCCTAAGTAGATAACTCTCTCCCTCTCTGTCTCAAGTCTCTATCCATCTCCCTCTCATATATCTCTCTCTTTCTCTCTCTCTAGTCTCTCTCACTCGCCATATCACTTTCAGGTCTCTCCCTATCTCTATCTCTATCTTTATCTTGGTCTTTTATTTTTTCTTTGTCTCTGTCTCTATCTTTGTCTCTATCTTTGTCTCTCTGTCTCTCTGTTGTCTTTGTCTCTATCTTTATCTTTATCTCTCTCTATCTTTGTCTATATCTCTAAGGTCTCTCCCACTCCCCCCTCTCTCTCTAACCCCATCTCTCTCTCTCTCTCTCTCTCTCTCTCTCTCTCTCTCTCTCTCTCTCTCTCTCTCTCTCTCTCTCTCTCTCTCCCTCCCTCCCTCCCTCCCTCCCTCCCTCCCTTTCCCCCCTCCCTCTCTCCCTCTCTCCCTCTCCCTCTCTCTCCCTCTCTCTCCCTCTCATTGACCCATATTTCATAAGTAGTTGTTCACATGAGCATAATTTTCATGAGTGTCAATGGGTCATTTAGCACTCCTTATATCTAAATTATGCTTATAGGGGTAAATAAATTTTTTCTCATGAGTTCAACCATGCTAATACCACTCCTTCGCAAATGTGCTTAACTGTGGAGTGTACCCTAAGATTAAGATCATCTAGCTTGCTACCCCTATGAAAAAATTGTTAGCAAGAGTTGTACCTTATTCACTTTCATTATAGAGCCCCTTTAGCTCATCCATTAACAAGTAGGAGGTATTTTTAATAGTGTGTGAGATTATGATGTTGTTATTAAGATTCAATTGGTAGTTTCTTAATAAAATTCATTGACCCTTATTTTAGGAGTAGTGGTTCACACGAATCCAACTCACATGAGAATGAATGGTTCACTTAAAAATTATTGCATCTAAGTGATGCTCACAAGGGTGAAGCATCAAGACTTCCTCGATGGCCACTCATCCTACTAATACTCCTTCTCAAGATCTAATCCATGGAGCATCCCCTAAGATTAATCCTACTTATGTTGCTATCCCATTTGTAAAACCTTTAACAAGTGTTGGGTCTTATTAACCATTCATTAAAGAGCCCCTTTAGCTCATTCATTGACAACTAGGAGGTATTTTTTGTAGCATTATCAAATTTTATGGTTTTATTAGGATTGAATTACATGTAGTTTTAGTCAAACTAACTGATCCATATTTGATGAGTATTGGTTCACATGAACCCATTTATCATGAGCATCCACTTGACACTCATTGCAACTAGGTGATGCTTATAGGGGTGAAACATTGAGTCTTTCTAGAAGGTTTCCCAACTCAATACTACTCTACCTCAAGTACACTTAACCATGAACTTTTCTACAAGATCAAAATCATTTAGCTTGCTACCTCATTTACAAAACCTTTGGCATATATTATGCCTTAGGAACCATTCATTAATGATAGCCTTTAGTTCATCAATTTGCAAGGAGGTATATTTTTTAGTGTGTCAAATTATGATTTTTATTCAGATTCAATTGTGTGATTTTTAATTCAAACCCATTGACTCATATTTCACGAGTAATGGTTCAAACAAATTCATCTTTGATGAACATCAATGATTCACATAACACTCATTACATATAGACAGTATTCACATAGGTTGCATATAAGTTTTATTTTAAATAAAAATATGATATTCTATAAGCAAAAAATGATTATTTTTTGTTCAACTACTAGGAGTAACATGATTAAGTTTCGTTCAAATCTTTCAAAAGTCAAATTTTAGACAATTCTCAATAGATGTGTTCATGTGGCAAGTTGCATGATGAGTCACACCTCCAAACCTTAGATATAGATAGATAAGATGCTAGTCCACATTTCAAAAGAAAAAACAAAGATCCTACGATATTCCAAGTAGTCACTACATGCACACAAAGCTAGTTTGCATGACTACTGACCCCTCTCCCCTAGAACTTCTCAATACAAACCCCAATAAAACTCATGCAATGCCTTCACTTGATTCCTCCCAAAAATAGAGTTCTTGTATTGATGTATAGTCTTGTACAAAATCACTCGTCGTTTTGACAAGTAGGTTAATAGGATGAAACATGGCATTCCAATGGTTTGCACCTTAGATATAATCTCAGCATATATCACCAACCTGCAATTGATTTGTGTGTTCTCCGTCTCCATTTGTCTGTTTGGAGGAATGGTACTACATGCCAATAAATAATATTCAACCTTCTATTGGCTAATAGATAATAGAGATAGTGACATATTCTCAATGCTTACAATTGTTAGGAAACCCTCTCCAATGACCAATGCTTACGACTGCTGCTTACGATTGTTAGAAAGTCGCAACTCTGGAAAAGAATCTTCTACTCTGGTTAATATTGAAATCTCTGGTTTATAGCTTGATTCGCGGCAGTGGACATTCCAACCTCGCATTCTAGATAGAGGATTCGTGAGATGACTATGTCAACAAAGGCGGGCGTTCCCTTTGAAACTTCTCTTGTATTTGTTCAACCTTTTTACTTAACTTGCCGTACACGTTGTGGGCTTCGTTACATAAGATTTTTCAAAAGGATGACAAAGTTGATGGCCGCTCATTCAGAGTCAGGACAACACTAAGCATAACAGGAAAATACAAAGTACGGCAAAAATCGGAGAAGCTTCATTGAAGGTATTTTTGACTTTTTTATTTTTTACGTGTTTAAATTTTGAACTGTATTAGTTATTATTGTCTTATTGAAATGATAATACTATAGTTAGGTGTGGGTACTGACGTATAAGGTATATATTCATTAGAATTATTGGTAGGTGAATTCAGTTTATATTTCATAAATTTTATTATCATTAAATTTTATCAAAATTTAATGTTAAAATTATACATTCTAATTATATTGTTCATAGAATAAGGTTTTCATATCTTTTTTTCAATGTACTGTATATTTTGAAGTAAACTTGTTTTTCTAATATCTTTTTGTCTACGAAAGTGATTATACATGGTACTTTCTCTAATGTTATTTTGCAGCTGTCAGCTCTTAATAAAATCTTGAAAAGAAACTAGAAGCAATGTGGAGCTCAAGATTCAACAAGCTAATGTTTAATCTTAACTAGCCGCTCTTGCAAATGACCGTAAAATACTTTTCCTAAAGTTACCAATGCTATTATGTAAGAGTGTGTGTTGTCTACTCTCATATAAAATTGACATTATCTCTTATTGTAATATGCAATCAGCCTGATAACTATTTCTTTGAGATGTCATAAGTTGTTTAGTTCTATTTAGCCTCTTTGTGATGCTTTGTTCTACATGTAATGAATCTTCAAATTGTTACTTTTAGGCTACCAAGATTGCAAGATGCTTTCTTCAAGCTTTCTTTAACTCTTATCGTTGTATATATAGATGCATTTTTCAGTAAAAAGAAAATTATGCATTATGAAATCTTATACATTATGGAAGATTCATTTTTATACTTCGATTTCCAATACAATTCTGATTTGTGGGTGTTTATGGTATGGAATCCCTCTACTGTTACTAGTGATTGCTTTTTAGTTTTCACTTAATATGGATGTTTTATTATGTTTTGAGTGATTTACATGGTTGATTTAAATAATTTGTATATGGATTAAACTTTTTTTTGTCTATTTTCATTTCAATTAATATTGCATTCTTGAATTTTAAAATTCTATTTGCTAAAATTTCAATTGTATTGATGAGCATTATCTCATTAAAAAGATAATAGTGTGGTCAGGTTGGTGCATTCACCAAACATGTAAAGTGTAGCTTAATTATATTCATTAGAAGGAAATTTTGTTATTGTCAAAATGAAAATATTTTGAATAAATCTTTCTATTTCGCAAAATTATCATCACCAAATTTTGCCAAAGTCTAAAGTTATATTTATACATTTTAGAAGCTTCACTTATATACTTGGATTTTGAATGTGATTTTAGGTTGTGTGGTGTGATATAGATTCCCTCTATAGTTACTAGGAATTTCCTTATAGATTTTATGAAATATCGATGCTTTACTATGTTTTGAGTGATTTGTATGATTAATTTTGTACATTTTCTTGAAAATGATCATTTTAGGATGCTTTCAAAAATTTCCATGTTTGATCTCTTTATGAGTTTAATTTAACATAACCATTAGGTTGTGCTCTAAGTGATTTTCTTAGTAGATTTTTTTGAATAGGTGTTTTAAATAATTTCCATGATTGATTATCTTGTAATTACATTTTGATTAGATTAAGACTAGAACAACCAATACCCATTACAAAACAACCATAGAGACGAATGAGTGGCTTAGGAGAAGTGAGATGCCTAGCCAAAATTAAAACATAAACTTAAACTTAAATAGTCTGACCAACAAAAAGAAACAATGAAAACACATAGAACAAAGACTAGCACAAGACCACAAGACACCTGTAGGTCTCCCAACAAATTAAAATCATTGATAGTATTGCATTCCTAAGAAAAAAATTGGAGCTTCTCTTCAAAGTTCAAGGGGACTTTCTGAACAACCGACGTATCCATCGTGGCATCCTGGGTCAAAGTTTCAGCCATTTTACCTTTCTTCTTATACATGTGACTATCATCCCTACCATCATCAACCACCCTTTTACCTTGATTCTTCCTTAATTCCTACTGAAACATTTGAATGGTAAGGGTGGTGTTCTTCATGGTTTGCTGTAGTCAATGAAATTACCATAAGGGATTGAGTTGTTTTCTCCTTATTCCTATGAATAGCCTCAATCTCCATTTGTAAATTCCTTTTATCATCCTCCATACCAACAATGGCTCTCAACTCTTTTAGCTCCTTCTCCCAATTGGCCCACCTGTCGAAAGACTTGACTAGGGAGGTAATTAAATTCCAATGGTCTTTGTCCTCCACCTCACTCGGCCACGGGACCTGCCACTGTAGAACTTTACTTTCTAGTGTCTGGATTCTCTCTTTGGCTATAACTAGCTAGCCCAACAACCACTTCATAATATCATTCTAGACATTAATCATCTCTGAGATTTCATTTATTTTTTGTAGAGGGGGTCATTAGAAGTACTAAAGTTAAAATCCACCATAGGTTCGGCATGGGTCCCCTCCAAATTTATGTAGAGGTTAAGGGAATTTTGGACATTAGGGTTTAAAACTTGCAGGGTGGTAGGGACATATGAGACCTTTGCATGGGAAGGGGAGTTCATGGGAGAGTTAGAGAGGGTGGGGTTCCATGAAACATCATCGTATGAGTTATCTGACTCATTCAAATCAGAAGTAATAAGTGCAAGTTCTGATAAGGGAGTGCAATTGATGGGATAGGGAGTGGAATCCTCATTATTAGGGGATTTTCCATGGGCCTTGGCATTGCACCGAATGGTAGAGGGTTTCATCTAGTGTAATAGAGGGACTGGGGTCTATGGGGGGTCAATGGGGTCATGAATTATAAAAGTGTTATTCTTAATAGTGGCAAGGGAGGGTAAAACTACAACATGGTACTTGCAAACACGAAAGATAAGACCCTGGTGAATGGGTAACTTCATGTCTTTACCCTAAAAGTTTTGGATAATTTTCTCAAGTGAGGACAAAAGCCAAAAGGCGGAGTTCATTTTAACAAATTATACTAGAGGTGATTAAGCATTGGAAACAAATGAGCATGAAAGTGATGGAACCTCCCCTTGAGCGTAACATACATCTTTAGGACCTCAACAACTTTGCTCCAAACACTAGGTAGGTTTGCATGATTAAAGCCATTCTAGAGTCTATTTACCTTCTCGTCATCTTTCAAGAATCATTTAATATCCTTTTGATAGTGGCCTTTGGATTTATGAGGGATGCACACTCCCTCCAAAGATAGCCCCATCACCTCCATAATTAACTCAGTAGTCACTGTGAATGTGGTCTCACCAATACTGATAGTTCCATTCATATAGAAGGTAGAAAATGCCACCAAAATCTTGGGGTCATGCCCCTACATCCCTTCCATAAATGAGGCTAGCTTGCCCCATTGCAGGATGGTCTAGACTTCCTTTTCTTGTTTCCACACCTCGCAACTAGTAGGCTCTTCTTGAACCATATCACTGCCCATCGCAAAAATATAAAACTTCAGAAAAAGGCCACAAAGACTATAGAAATGACTAGATAAAAACCAGAGCTGCCAATTAAAGTGCTTATGAAAAGGCGACTTAAAAGGGTTAGTTTTCCATAAATGGAAAGTGTGACAAATATCAATGAGAGCTGAAAGTGCATCCAACTCAATCTCAAATTGGTAGTAATTTAGCATCATGGTGAATTAAATCACACACATGACCAAGGAAATAAATGATATTATCCCATATTACTAAATTTGATGTGAAGGTGCCAAGATTTGCCAACACATTGACAACTTTATGACCTTTTTGAAACACATGACAGTAATAAGATTTCCAAGGGTAATCATAAGATTATGAACTAAAGAAACAAGGTCTTGGAGAGTCCAACAAGGTGAGGCCATCCCTATCAGCATGAGAATCATGTTTCTGGAATCTCCCTTGATGATTAAGTTGGACAACCTAGCCTGCTTGGCAATTTGTATGTCATGGAAAGCCGCCACCACCTCAGTGACACTAGATGAATCCACCCCCAAGTTGACCGCATAAGCCAAAATTAAATTCCCCTTGTGATCCCAGATAACCCCACCTGCACCCGCCCAACCAGGGTTAGGTTTGGCATCTAGCTGTCAAAGTTAAGCTTCAGCCAACCAAGGATTGTCATGTAATTATTTTTAATCATAATTTTTTGATCTTTTATTTTTCATGGTGTCACAATTTCTATGGCTATGGGGTCAATCACTTATTAGATTTTTTAGGGTTAATCTCCTATTTGTGTATTGTAGGATCACTTGATGTAGAACCCCTTTTTTTCATTTCTATTTACCAAAACTATCAAAACTTTGGGAAACTACCTTGTAGAGGTTGAATAGTAAAATTTTTCAATGATAATAAAGGGGTATGTGTAGGATCATGATGGACCAAAAAGTGGTGATATGATGGATATGTGTAGGGTATGTGGCTGACAACTTTTTTTTACCCAAAATTGATGAAATGAAAAGGGTTTTTAAAAGAGATTCTCAACTTTCCACCAATATAAATTATGCTTTACTTTGAATTTAATAAATAATTATTATTAATTTTCTATTTAAATTACGACTAAACTATTGATTGATAAGCTAATTAAAAAAAATCTATAGCTTTCAAATGGTATCACATTTTTTGAATCTGAAATATGTGTCACATTCTATGCTTCGCATACTATAGGATTAAGAAAAAAATAATAATTTCATGAAGTTTTGACCAAGCTAAGGTGGTCAGACATAGGAGTTTTTTTATTTTTTAAAAGTTGTAATAAAAATTCATAATTAATTATTTACTTGGAAAAAAGATTACAAAAAATATGCGTCAAATTAGGACATGATTCCTCTACTTATATCTAAAATCTTATAAAAAAAATTATCATTTTATTGTGGTTAGGGTGGTCAGATAGACACCTACTTATCTTTTCCCTGAAATTTAAGTACTACTGCATTGAAATTTCAAACATTGACTAAATAGATTTAAAAAAAAAAGAAACCTAGTAGTTTAGAAACTACATTCAATTTGCTATAGATTCTATTCTTACATATTTTTGAAATAATATAGATAACTTATTCAAAATTTTACGTCAAGTTGCCAAACTTTGATTTTTCTGAATTTTTTGCCGCTTAAGGGCTTGTTTTTTCCATGATGATCCTGCACATACCCCAAGTGTTGTTTATAGATTTGATGAGTTATAATTGATCCCTTTGAATATATAAAAATATATAAATTGACTAGATAGACATTAATAGAATTATGAATATTTCTCAAATCTATAATTATTCAACTATATTCATGGTTTTGTGTTATTTTTTGGTTATTTCCTTTATTAACTATCTTGAATGCACTTAGAAGCATAATACACTCCATGATTGATTAATCATAAAAAAATATGAATATTTCTTTTTTGAATAGGTGTTTTAAGTAATTTCCATGATTGATTGTCTTGTAAAATTAGGTTTAATCATATTTTTTTGATATTTTATTTTTCATGGTCTCACAATTTCTATGGCTATGAAGTCAATTACCTATGATATTTTTGATGGCTAATCTCTTGTTTGTGTATTGTAGGATCACTTGATGTAGAACCCATTTTGGTCATTTCTATTTACGAAAACTATCAAAACTTTGGGAAATTACCTTGTAGAGGTTGAATAGTAAAATTTATCAATGATAATCAAGTGTTGCTGATAGATTTGATGAATTATAATTGATCCCTTAGAATATATAAAAATATACAAATTGACTAGACATACATTAATAAAATTATGAATATTTCTCGAATCTATAATTATTCAACTATATTCTTGGTTGTGTGTTATTGTTTGGTTATTTATTTTACTAACTATCATGAATGTACATAGAAGCATAATACACTCCATGATTGATTAATCATACAAAAATATGATTATTTATTTTTTAAATAGGTTTTTTAAGTAATTTCAATGATTGATTGTCTTGTAATTATGTTTAATCATAATTTTTTGATCTTTTATTTTTCATGGTGTCACAATTTCTATAGATATGAGGTCAATCACCTATGAGATTTTTGAGGGCTAATCTCTTTCTTGTGTATTGTAGGATCACTTGATGTAGAACCCATTTTTTTGATTTCTATTTACCAAAACTATCAAAAATTTGGGAAATTACCTTGTAGCTCGATTGAATAGTAAAATTTATCAATAATAATCAAGTGTTACTGATAGATTTGATGAATTATAATTGATCCCTTTTAATATATTAAAATATACAAATTGACTAGATAGACATTAATAAAATTATGACTATTTCTCAAATCTTTAATTATTCAACTATTTTCTTGGTTGTGTGTTATTGTTTGGTTATTTCTTTTATTAATGATCATGAATGTACATAGAAGAATAATAAACTCCACTAGTCTTATAAGTGATGCCTTCTCTTGTGGCTCTTATCAATCCTGCATACAACCCCTCTTCACTAGATGCGTTTGGCTTACTCGATGCCCCTCCTGAGCACACCTATCTCTCTCTCTCTCTTATGCTACTGTCTGTTCCCCACATGCTGCTAATGGCATCAAATCTAGGTTATTTTTGAGGGGTTCACAAGACTCTTCCTTGCATCTAACCTCTTATGCCTTTGCTCAAATGCTTCCTATAGAAGCCCACTCGCCCAATGAACCTCCTATAGTGCCTACTATTGCTTCTAGGGGTTGCTCCTTCTCCTTGGTGACTTGGTTTGGTTGTGCTCGCCCCCCTCTAATGTGTCCTAACCCCTTGGATAAACCTTCTTCAGCAGTGGTCTACGAGGTAGAATTGGATGAGAATGAAGATTTTATTGGAGGTTTGGATTGGTTTGCTACTTTTCCAATGTTTGGACCTCTCTCCTCAACCTGAATGAGTGGATTTTGGAGTATTGGATGACGTTAGCTTTGGGTAAGATCAAACTCTTCACTTGTGCTAAATATTTTCTCATTGCTACATTTGCTTTTGTTGAGGATCGTGGTGTAGTTTTGGGTCATCTTTAGGCTTAGGGAGTTCACTCTCTTACACTCAATCCTTGGTCCCCTTCCTTCAATCCACTTATCAAACCACTCAATTTGTGTTTGGTATGGGTTAGACTCCTGAATCTACCCCTTTAATTATAAGAGGATACTTGCTTTGAAGCTATTGGAAACTCAATTGGTCACTTTTTGAAAATTGATGATGCTACTTCTTTTATGGGCCTTTCTACACATGCTTAAATTTTGGTGGATATCGACACATCTTTTCTTCTCTATGAAGAGGTGGTTTTGTTGGTCAAGGATCGACCCTAGTCACAATCGATTGACTATGAGGGTCTCACATTTAGGTGTTGTTGTTGTTTTTATACTGGTCACTTGGCTTCAACTTGGTCTCTTCAACACCGAAAGGGCACAAAAGCTCAAGGTGGAAGGATATGTATGATGATATCATAATTTTTTCAATTTTTAACACTCATGTGGTGGATTCCCCAAGGCTTCTGTGGAGCCTTCTACACCTAGATCAAATTTGGTTTTCCCTTCTATCCTTGGTGGTTCTCTTGAGTGCACTCCTTCTACTCCTCCTCCTACTACTTCCTTGCGTCAAGTTTCTATTGGGGTTAGAAAATATTTCTTTCCTGGTTTTGCTGATGTTACCCCGTCGGGTGCTCTTGGTATCCATATGATGGAGCCCTATGTTCTCGCTTGCAATGGTTGTATGAAAATAGTATTGCTTGGATCATTGTTCATAGAAGGTGTAAAGGAACCTCCTCTACCTCTTCCAGTTCTCTTTCTCATAACATAGAGGTTAAGTCCATTTTTGTAGGGTTGCGTCCCTAGCCTTGTATTTCTTTATAGTTCTTAGTTTTAGTCGTAAGCTTTGCTAGTATTTGTTTTTTTCCTTTTTGTCTCCTCTCTGGTGAGATTTGTTCCATTTTCCTTGATTGTTGTCTTGTATTGGGTATAGGCCCTAAAAATAATTCAAGTTAGTAAGGAAAAGAGACATCAATTTTAAATTTATCTCAAATACCAAATGTCATCCATCGAATATTGTGTTCGACAAAATGGTGCTCTCATAAGCAGTAGAAAGTTGCATTATGCTAGTTTAATCATGAAACACATGGCTTCAATAGAAATCAAGTTGTGTTATGCTAGGTGGCTATGTAAAATTTTCAAATTCATGACTCAACATGTTACGTTATGCTAAATCCATGGATTATTTTTCCATCATACCTCATGGAGTGCATAAAATTTCAGCATCATAGGGAACCATTAAATATTGCAAGGGACAAATCAGCTCGAGGGTGTACAAAATTTTAACATCACGATGGACGAATCACCTCAGGGGGTGTACAAAATTTTAACATCATGAGAGATGAATCACCTCAAGGTAGACTATATTTATAATTTATTATAAAGAGGATTTAGAGTTATTTGTGGTAGTAAGGGGTGAAGGGTATGAAAATATATAGAGGTGGAGATAGAATATGAAAAGATAGGCAATGAGGTATATAAGAGGGTAGGTAGAATCATGGGGAATATTTGGTAAGATATTTGATGAATTATCATGTACAATGTTGGGAAGGATTGTGATAGAATATTGTGGGTGAAAGATAAGGTTATCCTTAATGAAGGGTGAACATTGAAAGGATGTTGGTAATGAACTAGGTTTAGTAGCTCTAGTGTTTAGGTTATCCCACCATCATAGGTTATATCACTACAAGTGAACTAGAAGATATAATATCATGGGGAAAGCTAGGATTATTAGTATAAATGATGGGAATTATGATATTATTGGCCTAATATTTTTGAATAAATGAAATTATGAGTGGAACTATAAAGAGAAGATGAGGTGTTATATATATTTCCCTTCTCATTTTTTAATTATGAATTATTTGTTGTGAGTCTCCTTGTTCTTTCATTGTTATTTCACATTTTGCATTATTTATTTTATCTTATTTTGTGTCTTCAATATGTTCTTTCATTCGCATTTCACCTTTTATATTATAGTTTATCATCTTGTCACATGTTTATGACTTTACAAAATAATATCTAAATGTAACTTACTACATGCTTATTTTAAAATTTTAATGGCCAAATAAGATATTATCTATGTACATATCTTATTACTATTGTTCCTTAATCTTATGATCAGTTTTTATAATGGAATCTCACAAATGATTGAAAATAGGAATGTTATATTTATATTTGACTCATGTTATAATGAAATTTATGTTTTCAATATATGATTTTTGATTAGTAAATTAGAAATTTTTATCTATTTAATTAATTTGTACCAAAATATTTAGTCTTGTATTAAATTAGAAACTTAAATTGCAAATTTTCTATATCAATTGTAGATTAATATAAATTAGTATTTATTCAATTAATAAAGTTTAATTTGTTGAACATTAAATTTTAATTATAAATTTATAAGGATAAAATCACAATAGTGAGTCCTAATTTTGTTCCAAAACTCTTTTGAAAGTGTTTGGTGCTCAAATCATCCAAACACCTTCATTTGAAACTATTTCATAAATAAAGGCACCTTCATTTGAATATATTTCTTCAAATGAAGGTACCTTTTTTTTAAGGTGAGTTACAAAATACCTTCATTTTAAGGTTTACCTTCATTCAAATGTGTAAGAAATAAAAAATCTTTGAATAAAGGTAATTTCCAAAAATAGAATTTGGAGTGCAGGCCACCTCATAATACAGGTTGGATTAATTGGTGGGATGATGCTATCACTCACACAGATAGATTTTTGTGCATTTATGGGTGCTAGCTAGCCATTTTTTTCTGGTGGTCTTCTGAGGCTACCAAAGCTGACCTGCACTCAACTACCGAGGCTCTTGCGACTAGCCCTTTCTCCCCATCATTACAAGTCAGGGTGGCAGAATTAAGACACAAAAATCAAGTTGCAAAAAATCATGTTGCTATAGGTGTGCAAATCAAAGACAGAATGCACTGGTTAAAGATTAGCAACCATGCCTCCAAAGAGTTTATTATGGCCCTGGGTGCCAGGCACTCATCTCCTGGCACTAAAAAAATTAAAGATGGACTTCAGGTGCTTTCTGGGCTACCTAACATTCTCCAGGATTTTGTTCGACATTATGAACAAGTTTTCATTGCTCAGGAGTATATGCCAGAGCGATAGCAAGCCCTGCAGGATTTTCTTGTTGTTGTGTCAAATAGGCTATCTTCAGCCTAGAAAGCTTTTTGTGAACAATTTCTCATAGTTGAAGACTTAAAGGAAGCCGTTCATTTCATGGCTGATGACAAATCCCCAGGGGTTGATGGTTTCTCTTATGGATTTTATAAGGCCCTTTGGGACTATGTTGGGAACGACTTGCATAAAGTTTATCTTGAGGCTTTTCATTCCAAATCCCTCAGTAATATAATTAATAAAAGAAATATTAAATTCATACCTAAGTTTGGAGATCCTGAGGATATCTGTAACTGGTGGCCTATCATGCTCCTAAATATCTTTTACAAAATCATCGCCAAACCTTTGGCTCTGAACATCTACCATCTTTTGCCTCAGATTGTGCACCCAGAGCAAACTAGTTTTATCAAATCCACATTTATTCTAGACAATATCATTGTTGTGTGGGAAGGTATGGAGTGGGCTAGGTGTTTAGATCAGAAAGATATTTTTCTCAAGATAGATTTTGCTAAAGCTTATGACCGCATTTAGTGGCCTTTTATTTTGGCCATGTAGAAAGCCTTAAGGTTTGGGCCTAATTTCATTCAGGCTATCCAAATGCTATTCTTAGATGCCTTTGCTTGTATCACCATTAATGGCTACCAATCTATTTCCTTTGGGCTATTCCATTCCATTCGGCAAGGATGCTCGCTTGCTCCTTCTCTTTATGTGCTTGCTATCGAAGGATTTGGTTATCTGGCCAATGCAGTTTTGCAACAACGTGTTAAAGGAATTACCTTGCCTAAATCCCAGGCTCAGCTAGTTAATGGCCATTTTGTTGATGACTCTTTCCTCACCCTTCAAGAGGAAGAGAATAATATTAAAATGACTCTTGAATGTCTTAACATTTATTGCCTTATGTCTGGCTTCGTCATTCAGTGGCATAAAAATTTATGCTACAAAAAATCTATTCTTCCCACTCCTCTTTGGCTTTAGTAGTATGGTTTGAAATGGATTTGGCCAGGGGAAATATTTTAGTTTCTAGGCATTCCCTTTTCCTTCCAGGCTTCTCCAGCTGAGTTGTGGAAAGTTGTTCTCAATAGAATTGAGAAAAAGTTGTCCTATTGGATTACCAAGCCTCTTTCTTTGGCAAGGAAATTCCAAGTGTGCCCTAGGATTTTGGTGGCTACACTTGTTTGTTACTCCTCTTGTTGGGTTCCTTTGAAAGCTGTCAATTCCAAGCTTGAAAAGTTGCTTTGAGACTTTCTTTGGGCCTCTGCGGAGTCCCATAGAGGGTTTCACCACGTTGCCTAGGAGTTTTGCTGCCTTCCCAAAGACTTTGGAGGTCTTGGTCTACTCTCCACTCAATGACAAGGGACTTCCTTGTGTGTGAAATGGATAATTAGAGCCCTTACTAGAGATGAAGCTTGGAAAATTATCCTTAGGCATTGCATTCAATCTAAATTTCTTGGAAGGGGATTGGCTTTCAAACCCTTCTGGTCATGAAGGAATTAGCTCAAATTGTGGGAACTTTCGTGGCTGAGAGTATTTGGAGAGCTTGGGAGGCGGTTAAGCCTTGGCTCCACTAGAACGGCTCTAGTTTCCGTGATTGGCTTTCGCTCAATTAACAAAATATTTGGTGGTCACCTCTCTTTGCTAGTAATGGTCAGCCATTGGCCAAGTCACCTTGGCTTAAGGCACTAAGATTCCATAAGAAAGGTATTCAAAATTTGCAGCATATGTTTCACAGACCCACAATGTGCATTATGCTATGGGAAGATTTTCATGCGCTTTATAGGCTTAAAACCATGACCGTGATACTTATGATGGTCTAGTGAATGCTATTCCTATAGATATGCTTCCTAA
>VDFB02062613.1:0-12069 GCA_007258455.2 Sequoia sempervirens
TATTGCATTCAAAGCCCACACATTGACAACATATGCAAACTCAGCTATCTCAAACCCGATGAAGAAAAAAAGGCTCTGATCTAGCTCCAAAGCATAGTGAAATTAGATCTAGGATTCCTCTATTAGGACATAGTCACCTAGGGTAACTAGGTCCTCAAATTTTAGCTTCAACTTCATATCACAGGTGTATAGTAATTTTCTTAGTACAATTTTCAAGTTTGAATTTCTTTGTGGCATTCTAGTTTTGTTGTTTTTGCATTATAATAGGTTTTTTTTAAGGAAAAAGCCATATAGCGAATCTATTATATTATATTTAAAAGTAATTACATGAAGAGTTCTAATCAAAATTTGTTGGGAATTACAATGTGATCCAATAACCTTCACTAGCATCTCAAAATAGCCAACACATTGATAAGTTTAGATATATATAGTATTTTCCAGAAAAAAATACAACCACATATAGGATGCCACCTTATATTTTATACATCACATATGTGTGTCCTGGCATAGAATAACATACCTCCTTCAATTTTGGTGGCCTTCTACCTCCTTTGCATCAGGAATTGAAGGAGATCTTCTTCCTTTAGAGTGCATAAATGAGATCACAAGGCAAGCTCGAATGGTGAAGTCCAACCACCAAATCTTGTCGAGTGTCGGTGATTGGCCTTCCTCGATAATTTTTACCACCCTTTTCACCATCACAAATCCTTTGCATCAAAATATTTAGTTGCATCATTAGCTTTGTCAAATCATTACATGTCATTCACAAACCCACTCTCAATTTGGTCAAGGGTAGCTTGAATCACCTTTTAGGTTGCAATTCAACCTCATACCTTGTCCAAATCTATCAAACCCTCACTTCCTCCAACTATTCTAAAAAAAATGAAATAAAAGCGCCTAAACCCTAGAGTCAAATATTCTAGGGCTCCCGCTGCCATTTTCCATTGTTATAATATATAATTTATATTATTACATATTATTTTTTCCCAATTTTATTTTGTTCATAGAATAATACAATACATCACATTAATTAATAAATATTAAGCTTTCCCATATGATTCCTTAGTGAGTAAAATATTCAAAGATTAGAAGTGGTGGAAAAATTATAGCTTAGAGTAGGAGGCTACATTCTATAAGAAATTTTCACATATTAAATATTTTATAATAAATGTAGCTTTAGATGTGGACTAGTTGTAATCTCTTGAAACACATTTCAAAATAATTCAAGAAATGGATTAATCAAGTATATGATCAAGTCATCACCTCTAAAAGAGATAAATGTAATTTATTCTACTTAGATGGAAAACATATTTAAGAAGGGAAAGTTTAGCTTCATGGTGCTTGTATATTACATATATGTTGGCATTTATATCCACCAATAATAAATTTTAGGACATCCTAAGTTTATTTATAAGTATCAAGTTTCTTTTTATAATTTATGAAGTTTTATTATCTAGACATTAAAATTCAACATCTAAGAGATTCATCAAATAAGGGGGCCTATAGTTTTGTGTCCTTACAAGTATTGTCATTTCTAAAAATTAAATTAGAAAGATTAGTAGAGGGGTTATTAGAAACTAAAATCATTATGCATAAAAAATATTCTATTCTACACCAACATTATTCAAAAAGAAGAATGATGGATCATTTCATTTGTATATTGATTATAAAATTCTCAACTCAATAAATATAAGAAAATCAATTCCAATTATCTATGAGTTATTCCATTTTTTATAAAGATAGTTAATAGAACAAAGTTTACAATATAAGGAGTCCAACTCCAAACTATATCCTTGTTTTAATTAGATTGAGATATATATTTCTTAAAGATTATCCTTTGATTTTATTTCTGCTCAAAAAATCAATCTAACTTAAATTTTTAGAAAATATTACAAGTTTAGCTCACTAAGGTATATAAATTTAGAGTGATTTGAATTTGAATTTACAATTATCCTATTACATTACAAGTAGTGGTCAATAAGATATTTATTTATTTATAAAATAAATAAAATTTATTCTTTAAAAATATTGATATTTAATATAAGTATATTGCATATAAGATATTTATTTATTTATAAAATTCAATTCATTATTTATGATAATATATTTATCTAATAAAATATTAGTAGAGAATATTGAACATTTAGATATATGAAAGAAAAAATTTATGGTAAGTATTACAAGTTTGGTTTTTGAAATTTGTCTCTAGGATATCATTTTTAGATTGTTTTTATAGAGAGTAGCCACTATATGAAGAATAATTGGTCTATATGTAACTATCCTACATAAAATATTCTTTAAAAATATTGATATTTAATATAAGTATATTTTTTATTTTCTTGAATAACATGAACCTTGGTTTACGATACTAAAAGGAATGAGATATTTTGGTTAAAAAATTAAGACAATTTAGCTAAATAACACAATTGGGTCTTTTGTTTAAACTCTTATTTTATCACCTCTATTTTTCCCAAACATGTATATTTGAATATTATGTTTCAATATCTTGTCTTGGTACATTATTCTCACAAATCAACCAAACCATTAATATGAAATATAAATGTAGATGATAGGTATAAGCTCATATCTAGGTTTATTAAGGAGACTAGGTTGTAATAGATGCAAATGGCTATATGACATTAATTCCTTATCAATAATATGTTTTTAATCATGAATTTAATATTTATGTGTTTCCATTTATGAGTAGGGGTTATTTTACATCAAACCATAATAATAATCTTGGATGAGTATGAGAGGGATTCTGGTCAGATGGTTAATAGACAAAAAAACTCTATCTTCTTCTTCAACACCCCTAAACCTATAAATAGTAAGATTGCTTGAATTATTGGGTGTAGAGTGGAGTCCATACCTTCTATTTATTTGGGCTTCCCTTTGTGCCTTCATCCTCCTGATTCCTTTTGGAGTTTGTTGGTGGACAGGTTTAGAAATAGCTTGCTAGATGGAAAGGTGCTCTTCTTAGTCAAGCAGGTAAAATCCAACTCCTCAAAGCTACTCTTCAGAACCTTCCAATATATGCTTTAAGTATTTTTAATATCCAAGCCAAATATGTAGATGCTATTGAAAAAATCCAAAAACAGTTTCTTTGGTCAGGTGTTGAAGAAAGAAAAATAATGCCTCTCATTGGTTGGGACTTTGTTTGTAGACCTAAAAGGCTGGGAGGTATGGGTTTAAGAAATATTAGAATGATGAATAGGACACTCCTTGCTAAAAAAATTTGGAGATCTTTCTCATCAAATGGAGAATGGAAAAATATTTTAAAGAGAAAATATATGGCTAATATTGGATCTCTTAAGACTCTAGTGGAATCTCCAAATTTGCTTCATGGATTGGCTAGCTATAATGATATGATTAAAGGGAGAAAGGTTATGGATTTAGGAGTTGGGTGGAGCATAAGAAGTAGGAATCAAGCTAGGTTTTGGGATGATAGATGGTTATTGAAGGTTCCCCTAATTTTTGATGAAAGGTTTAATAGGTGGGTTGATACCTACAAAGTGACTTTTGGAACTCATGTCAAGGATTATTGGAGAAATGGGGGTTGGGTGAATCTGCACTAGATTAGCTTGAGTCTTGTTTTGATTCAATCCTCTTTGATGGTTGTTAGGATGAGGTCAAGTCAGTAATTTAATCTCTTTGTTTGGACTACTAACCCTTCAGGAAGCTACTCTATTTCTTCGGTTGTCTCTTTGCTATCCCTTTCTCATGCCCCCTCTCCCTTTTGGGTGAAAGCTTGGATAAAAAATCTAACTCCCAAAGTTAACATATTCTTTTTTATCCTTCTTCAGAATAAAGTGCTCACGGTTGACAACCTCTACAAGCAAAGTGTCCAAATCCCTAACTGATGCTACCTGTGTAAAGAAGAGGTAGAAACTGCCAACCACTTGTTTCTTCACTGTCCGTATGTGGCTACTATATGGGGTGATTTTTGGCTCTTTAGAATTTATCGTGGGTTTTTCCAAATTGCATCAAAAAAAAAATTATCCATTGGAATGCTCCTTCTCTTAATCCTTCTATTTGAAGATTATGGGATTTTACTTTCCCTTATAGAGCTTGGGGTGTGTGGAAGGAATGAAATAATAAAATCTTTAGGGAAAAGGAAACTTTGGAGAACATTGTGTATGAGAAAACTTTTAGATTAATTATGAAAAACTTCAATATCATCTCTCATCAAGAGAATATGATGGAGGCTGTAGTTTGTTCTTCCTATGACCTAAATATTTCCAAGGACTAGAACATCAAAAGTGATGTTTCAAAGGCCTCAAAACTAGCTAAAATGGACCATGAAGGAGTGTGTTGGAGTCATCTTCCTAGAGGATGGATAAAAGCTAATTTTGATTGGGCAGCAAAGGGTAACCCGAGATTGGCTAGAAGTGGGGGGTGATAAGGTACTATAATGGTAAGTTTGTAGCGACAGTGGCCATATCCTTAGGAACATAATCAAACCACATGGCCAAAGAAATTGGGGCTTTTTAGGTTATTGACCTTGCTATTAGGATGAATGTTAAAAATATTTGGTTAGAGGGAAATTCTAAAAACATTATTGATTGCATCCTTGGAAAATCCCCTCTCTTATGGACCATTAAATGTTGAATTGAAGATGCTAAGGATATTTTATCTAAATTTGATAAAGTTAGAGTAACTCATGCCTTTAGGGAAGAAATAGCATTGCCAACTTTTCTGCTAATGAGGGGGCTAAACAAAAAGGGTATAATACGTGGCAGAACCTCGACGAGTTGGGCGCTGATGTAAGGGCCTTAGTTGACTATGATATAACTCATGGGAAAGTTGCAACATTTTTCTATGATGAAGGAGAATAAGGCCAAGTACAAAGACATTATTAGATTTGATGGGGCCACCATTTTTAACTCATATGGTTGTAAGAGTTGACACATTTTTTGGGTGCTTAGGTTTGGCTATTGCACTTTGATTTAGGGTATTTTCTCTACTAGAAATGCTAGCAAGGTGAATGCAATAATGTGGGGAAGCAAAAAAAGAGTGGATTTGACTAATTATGAAATGGACAAGCAAAATATGAAGGTTTGGAGGCAGATCGAGCATGGTAGGCTTCTCCCATTCATCAAAAATCTTCATGGTCTTGACCCAAAAGCTATTGATTATTTTGCTAAACATTGGAGGAATGGAGAAATTATTCTCTTTGGAAGGAAGGTCAGTGTGGATGAGAACCTCATTGGGGATGTCACTGGTATTTTGACCAAGGTGACGTTCTTCTGTGACAAAAATTTTTATGATGAAGCTATTCTTAGGTTTCCCAAAAAAGATAAGGAAAAGAGAGAGCTGATCAAAATTTCTAGTAGCTACTTTGAGGCTAAGAAAATTAAGGCAATATGGAGGAAGGTGCTCAGAATTATTATGGAATACATCACATTGGATGACATATTTACCAGAGTCTATGGTTACCATTTTTCTCTCCTTAATCAGTTTTGTCATAAGGTAAGGGTTTCCTTCCCTCACTATCTATATTTCTCCTTGAGTAATAGCATGGAATAACATAAAAAGATTCCTAGGAAGAATCTAGTCATGCATACCTGCCTCATTCGGGTAATTTATGAGCATTTAAAAAAATTGTCAGCTTTGTTTAACCCTATCACAAGTTCGACCTTTGAAGATTATGATACTGAGAACAACATGTTGGAGGGAAAAGATAACCTAGACAATGAATGGAAAGAGGAAGACCCTCCCTCCCCCAAAAAATTGGGTAAGAAAACCCTTCCGAGAAAGCCCTTGGCTAAAAAGACTACTTTGTGAAAACCCCCATTAGTTCTGCTCAGAAAGAGAAATTAAAGAATAAGAACCCTCTTGTTAACAAATTGGTCTCTTATTCTAAGGACTCCCAAGAGGATAAAATTGTCCCCCCTAAATCCAGTGAGGAGTCCTATAACTCTCACCCCACCACTGATAGAGAAAATAGACCCAGATTCCCTATAAATCTTAACCCCCAAGACCACTACTTTAAGCCTGACTGAGAGTTTCCTGATGATATTTTAGCTATTGCTAGAAATGGGGCTGTTGATTACTTCAGGATTATGAAGTGGGTTTTTTCATGAGATAAAGGACCTCAACTTAAAAAATAGGGCTCTCACTAATAAGTTGGAAGAAATGAAAGCTAAAGGCGCTAGCCAAAATTCTGCTAAGGTTGTTTGTACAGAGGACATTATGAGGTTGACGATTGAGCATCTTCAACGAAATATTGAGCTAACAAGCAAGATGAAGAAGGATAATGAGGTTAATGTTAAGGTCCTAGAGGGAGAAATTAGCAAAAATCAAGGACACGATGAAAACTATCATGGAGCATAACCACAAAATTGCTAAACATAACATCTCTATCATGAGCACTATGGTTGAGAAAACAAAAAATATCCAATAGGGATCTTTGGTTGTGGATTTGGACGTTGATAATGAGAAAAGCGAGATTGAGGATGCTGACATCTTGAAGAGGATGAGAGCTCACCTAAAGAGAAAGGAAGTTTCTACACCCCAGGAGATTCAAGCTCTGAAAAAGAGCACCCAGGATATGGGCAACCTTGAAACTGAGGTTGTTGATACTTTAAAGTCCTTAGGTTATTTTTGGGTTTTTTGTGCTAGTTTTTTTGGCTAGCCTGTGCTGGCTCTAGACTAATGGTTGCGGTCTTCTCTTGGCTTTTTTTGTTTTGTAGCCTTCCTATTTTTTGGGTATTGTAATCATTTATCTTTCTTATGCTTTTAAACTTTATTGTTTTGGGTCCCTGTAAAACCCATTTTCTCCTTTATCAAAAACATTGAATCTATTTTTCTCTCTTTCAAGCATTTTTAAGATAAAATAGTGTTTTTTTATCCACAACATATTTATTTTCAACTTGTTCAATAATTTCACCTCTTTGAACTATTAATAATTAGCATTTAAAATTAAAATAAGAATAGTTTTTTATTCTTGGTTATGGATTCCAAAGTGGGAGTTTCCTAACTCTATAAAGAAACCACAAGAAAAAAGGCTTCCAACCCTTAAAATTAGGCTCAAAATTCCCTTTTATAGACACAAGAGAAGGAACAACCAAAAAGACATGTCCATTTCTTATGTCACAAAAGAAAAAATTTTAGGTAGTGTTACTATTTGCAAAGGACAAGAAACAATACAATCTATAGAGAATTGACTGTAAAGTTTCTTCAAGGGATTTAGGGTAGTTATTTTGGTGTCTAGATCTAATTTCTTTCGAAAATGCTCTTTGTAGTCAAAAAAATATCTTTAACATTTATTCCTAAGAAACCCATGCAATAGTTATACCTAGTTGGTGGAGACCGATTCAAGTACAACCCAAATCTCCCACGATGTTCCTTAATTTATCATTACTACTACCATGTTGACCTATCCCTTCATAGTACTGACTAATTTGAGAAATACCTTGTTCTAACTACACTTTTCAAAAATTGTGAAATTGTCACTTCTTGAAACAAAAATTTCAGAACTTATGCCCAAAATGTTGTCAACGAAACTAAATATCAAAACTCAGAAATGTATGACTTGGCATAGGGGCTTTCGAAGTTGGCTCTCATGTCTTATATATATATATATATATATATATATATATATATATATATACAAACCTAAATAAATAAGAGGAGTTATTTATCAATCTATTAACCATCTTATATATTCAATAGATATAACTATTAAAATCCATAATTATTTAACACTTTTGCATATATATATAGTTGATTAGAAGATTGAAAAGTAAACTCTCTTAAAGAGCGAAGTACAAAAGTAGAACCATCTCAACTAAATCTATAAAACATATTTAAATGATCTACATTGACCATTACAAATAACTTATATCTATCTTCTTAAACTTGCATGCCATCATGATTTTACTAAACTACAAAGTAAGGCATTCTTTTTAAAAAATAGTTAAAAGTAAAATCTTTTTTAAAATGATAACTATAAAAATATAATGGTTAGTAACACCCAATCATAATAGCAGTAAGTAAGGAAAAACCTGGTTGACATTAGTTCCTTCATCATAGTAGAGTGTGGCCTCGATTACGTAAAGCATGGCACCGGCCATGGGAGGAATTAGAGTAGAATTAAATGTAGTGTTTGGCAAGAATGGTATGAATGGCCAACCATTTTTATTGTTTGATACAACAAACCCTTCAACATAATCAAAAGCTCCTCCTTTTGTGAAAGAAATGAGATGTTCTTGATCATCCATAAAATTTGTGAAGTTCCAATAGACAAATCTCCATTGACTTGCCTGCAACCAAAATGATTTTTTTCAATAGACTGTATAGAACAAATCATATATTTCCAATCAAAAAATAAATTCACATTTAAAAAAAATTAAGTCATCATAAAACATAGTTAATTTGTTTTTTCTTTAAAATTGTACATTCAATCTATTCCATACATCTTAATAATTAAACTCACTAAAATCAAAACATTGTAAATTAATATAGATGGTTAGAGATTACACCAATCCATTCAAAAATTATATTTAATTTATTAAAAGCAATAGATTATTGAAATCTATGGAAAATTAATATTTAGTTTGTAAATATTAATATATTTTAAAAAAAAACTTAAAAAATCAACTGGTCATATAATTTTATTTAATGACTTTTATTGTAATTTAATATAATTAAAATTTTAATCTTCGTACCCTTTCATATGTCTTTTCAAGGATGATTTTTGCCCCTGTGATGATTCCAAATTGGCCTAATCCTCCAAGGGTACCAAAAAATAGATCAGGCTGATTCTCCGCACTGCATTTAGCGACATCTCCATTGCCTGCAATATCAGTGTAAGCCTCTGAATATTCCAGTTCTGAAATCCGCATATAAATCAAAATTATGGACCAGAAAAAGGAAAGACAAGATACTTGTATATCTTTTCGGGTTAGATTCTATCATAATTGTTCATAAATTATAATAATCATAAATCTTATAGAAGATAAACTGATATTGAATTGCAGAGGATAAGCGTAGTATTAAATGGGTACCTGTGACAACTTCCAACTGCAAAACATTGCTAATTTGAGGTCCATAACGAAAGGTCTGGCCACTTATTCCGGCATTAGAGAGCGTCCCACCAATAGTAAGATCAATATAATCTGTCCATGACCTTGGAGAAAGTCCTGAAGCCTGTGCAGCTCTTAGAACATTTACCCATAATTCACCCCCCTTAACATCTGCATAAGAGTGACCGCCACCTTTCTGAACAATTTTGATTCCTCTTAGAGAAGTCATATTTAATACAATACCATTCAAAGCCAGAGACTGACCAGCCACAGAATGTCCATTCCCTCTAGCAGCTATTGTTAGATTGGGAGATGCATTTGCTATTTTAATCAACTTGCTGATGTCCTTCACAGAGGCAGGTGAGAGGACAGCAGCAGGTTTACTCTTCACTATGCCTCCAAAATCCGTAGAAGCTTCTGTTATGGAAGGCCCAGATGTAAACACTATTGAGCCCTCCAACTTGGCCTCTGCAATCAATTTGCAGTCATTCTTATTAACTATAGGAGAGGACATGCAATCTCCATATGTGTCTCCTCTTGTCCTCACAATAAAGATAATCAATATAAGCCACCACAATGCAATTGCACCTCTAACACACCCCATTTCAGTCTCAAAGAAACTTGATCAGTATAATGCCTCTCTTAAATGGTATTTGTAATAAAAACCATCAAAACCTGTAATTTGATCCTTTCCAAGTGAATACTCAATTTCACATCTTGGACATCCTGCATATATATCAATTTTTCAAAGATCCATTTAAACGAGAGTTAGAGAATTAATATTTAAGAGATCAGATTTGAAATTTGAAAGTAGACATACTAATGGTAATTTGAAAATATTATTCTCTATCAAAGTAATATACATCGTCAAATTATAATATAATTATATATACCTTACTATATTTAAATTACACTTTTATTGTTAATATTTTAAAAACCTATTTTATAATTTTATTTTAGAAATAAATTAAAAAAGCTTATGTCAATAATCTTTAATATTTAATAAAGAAAACAATAAAACAAAAATAATATTGTTATAATAATTAATTTGGCAGTATTGATGATATAATGAATTTCATTAAATCATTTGACAAGTTAGAGATGAAATTGTTGAACGATTTTCAAAGTTTTGTTTCTAACTATGTTGTAGATATTAATATAAGAAAAACAATGTCAAATAAAAATTCAACTATAAATTAATAAAAGATGTTAGAATTTCCACATATATACCATTTCTTGAATAACTTATGAAAAAAAAGTGTGTATATTTATATGTACATCTCTCTCTCTATATATATATATTATTCTAAATTATAATTTTGGCCTTAATATGATGATTATATAATATGGAGTTAAGATTGAATTTACCTATATTGGCACCATCCATAGCTTCTACGCTAAAATATATTTTGTGAGCATAAAATCTATCAGAACTATAATTTATTTATTTTATTACACCATGCATACAAAATATCATTTCTACTAATTGGCTAGATAAATTGAGCATAGACCAAATTTAAAATTATATTTATCTAAAATAACCCAGGCTCTCTTGTTACAATCTAAAAACCTAGAGGCCTTAATAAAGATATATCACTTATCATTGATTAAGATAGTAATACCCCATCACCTTTTATCATGATTAATAAATAGTTTAAAATAGTATTTTTTTATGTAAATTTAAAACTTTTTTCTAATTGAAATCGAATTGCTCCAATATCTTGCAATAGTAGGAAGTCTTAGGTTCCTCTTATTATAAATTATGTTGATAATATTTTTCTTGTTTGGGGATTCAAGACCCCTAAAATTCTAACTAATGCAATTTAGACTCATTGTGATTAGGTGAGAAGATAAATGGTTTCATATTCTTGTATAATTTTTCAAAAACATTTTTTAATTTTATCTTCTAAATTCACCTTTTATATAGTTTTCTCTATGATCATCACCAACCTAATTTACCTTTTTATCAACTCTTTTATCCTTTTTTATCAACATGTTTCCCTTTATCTATCATATTCTTACTATCCTCCTATAATAAATAGTTATTTGATAGATAATTTTTCACTAACACTACTATGAGCGAAGTAATTGGATAAGAATTTGTATTTTCAAGGTTCGTTTTTGACGAGGGAGCAAACCCGAGACACAGAAATAATGCACACAACTAGAAAACTTTCTTATTATTCAATAATGAAAATCTTACATGCAGAGGATCACAAATCCTCGAGCTCTGTGTTACATGCAAATTACAAACTTACAGAAAATTACCCAGATCCCCTTTCACAGCATGCGAACTTCTTTCCCCAAAAAGTTACCCAAAAATCATAAACAAGTCCCTAAATAGGCCTATTTCGGTTTGGAACCAAAAACAACCTTCGAGATAAGATTTTTGACGGTTTGGCGCCAAAATTACAATTTGAATTTCAAGTTAAATTCACAGTTGAAAATTAGCACATTTCTAAAATATGCACCAACTTCCGGTAGCCATAACCTTTAATCCGACCGTCGGATCTTCAATGATAATACCTTTTCGGAAAGCTCTCGAAAAGACAATTTTCCACAAAATAGGCCTTTGGCAGACTACTTTGGTGTTTTCGCAAATTTTCAGGCCCATCCGGGATCGTTTGGTGCCTCAAACTGAGCTCGGAAGGTTTTTCAGGGCAAAAAGCAGAAATTGGAACTTGAATAACTTTCAAGTCGTGAATGATCTTGACCTGATTCTTTCCTCAGACTGTGTATTTTCCATCCCGAGGAACCTTCCCATAAATTTCTGTCTTCCCGACTTCAAATGCAAACTGCTAAAATAGTAGTTAGGCGAGAAAAGTAGTTACGAAGTTGGAAACTATTATTGACAAAAGGGTATCTAGAAATACAAAACATCTACAAAAAGAAAACAACGGGAATAAAAATAGAAATAATCTTTTTGGGTGATGCAAGATTTCCCTCACACCATTGGATGCTCCTACATCAGACACCCAGGGCAATTTGAGAAGTGACCTTGTCATGTCTTAGATGGTTGAGGAAAACCCAAATGGTCAACCTC
>VDFB02062614.1:0-13769 GCA_007258455.2 Sequoia sempervirens
TAATTATCATTGTTCCTTTAGTAATAAGATACATAAACAATTTTGGGAAGGTGTAATGGTAATCCCATGAACATGATGCTTTCAAGAACTGACAATGGACTCTATAAAATTGCATAATATGTTGGTTTTTTCAATACATTAGGCTGGATTTAACAAAGAATCGATTAATTGAATTTAATGGCATACCTTCGATTTTGAAAAGATGGAAAGCCCGTACTGTTCTAATGGTTTCTCATAACCTCGAATCCTCTTCCCCCAAATTGTTACAAGTATGATATGTGCTCCATAGAGTCCTATCGTAGAAGCAATTCCTGCAGCACCAAGAGAGGTGTGCAAGGCCCAATGCTGTAGAAGTGTGGGAAGCAGAGGTACAACCACTGGAGACCAGAGCAGCAAGGCCATACAAGCAAATCCAAGAAGCCTGCAGTGTAAATTAATCATTAACAGCCTTCATTCAACCAAAACATAATATGTAATCAAGTTATTCATTGTATAGCAATTAAAACTGCAAACTCTACAATTGCATACAAAGAGCAATAAAAAAATCATAGTGATTACTAAATGAAAGAACACACAATCACAGACTCATCTCTCACCTCTGGTGCAAAGGCCGTTCAGCAATACGAAAGAACATTATAAGCCTATCAGTTAAGCTCATAGCACCACGCAAACCTCCCCAAAGCAGAGCCAATTTCCCAACTAGCCTTAATGCACCACCTTTTTGCCCCAAATCAGCCAAAAAGGCAACAAGCCTTCTCCAAACAAAGACAATAAGCGAACAGTCACCAAGACATCAAAGAATGCATAGAAAATGAGAAAATATATAAAGGAAGGAAAGGAAATGAGAATCCCAAACCAAGGAAAGAAGCACTGTGCTCTTACCTTTCATGGTCTACTCCTCCATCTTCTTTTGTAGGAACCACAGGGGCAGCTACAGACATTGCTTTCTCTGCAAGACTGCTTACAATGTTTGGCTTTCCCTTTTCATGTTCAGTTTCATCAGAGTCCCTATTATCACATATAGGTTCTTGTTTTTGGCATTTACTCTCAAGACTGGAATCAATAGTGGTATTCATGTCTTCATTATCTTTTAATAAGCCATTTGTTTTCATCTGATGACTTGCAAGAGCTGCTGTTGCACCAAGAGCAACTGTCACTGCTCCCATCATGACTCTCCCATCATTTTCTCTCTTGTTCTCAGAAGTTCTTACTTCTGTATTTTGGTTTCTTTCATTGTGCATTTGTTTGTGTTGTTTCTCAATCTCCATTGGATCAACAAACTTGTACCCAACTTTTCTATTAAAACTTTCTCTTGCATTGCTTTCTCTATATTCCCAACCTGGTGCTGTCTGAAAAACATCATTTCTAGTGTCAAAGAAGTCCTCATCTCCGGTGACGACAATGAAAATTGGCCGTAAAGCTGCCAGACTGGCACCAACAACAACCCCAACTGGAAGAAGCCTACCCAATATGTAAGTATCCCCTAAAACAGAAGAGATGGCACTCACAATAACCTCGCCATGCAGAGGACCAAACTTACCCACTTCTACCTCTCCACAATGTTTCAAGTGCTTGATATTTTCAGAGTCATTTGTCATAGCTTTACCAGACCTTTCAAGATCTTGCTTTACTGCTAATGCAACTGCATTTGCCACATTTGACAGTTCTTTCTCCAGATTGAGCTGCACTGCCTTCATACGAGACATCCCCAGTCTTCTATTAACTTCTACCCTAAGACTATCAAAAACCAAATTTTTGACCAAAGTCAACATACCCTCTGCTTTTTGTGTTTTTTCTTCAATTTCCTGCATAGGACTGTTCTGCAGGCTTCTCTCTTCCCAGGGGTCATCATACTCAATTGGTGTGTTCAGAATGACATATGATGGTTCAACAACATCCATTGACATATCTTTTCCAGATTGTGTATGCTTCTTTGGTTCATTGATTTTCATTGTATTGTGCATAGACTGATCCTCTAAAGAATCAGAAGTACTCTCAATCTTTTCCAAAAGCTTCCACTGACCTTCCTCTGGAACATATTCAAGAAAAAGATCATTTATAGTTTCAGTATTTTCAAAGCCAGTTTCTGACTTCGGCAAAGTAGAACGTTTTTCTACAGGGGGGTATCCTCTAAATGGAAATGTTCTCAAACTTTTTCCTTTTGCTTGTAATGGAAAATTATCTCTGTACTGCATCCTGTTTGGGCTTACTGAAATAACCCCGGGATACTTTTCATCCTCTTTAGCATTAGTATTTTGATTTTGCACATCTTGTGCAAGAACACCATCTTCCACCTTGGATGTACTATGCTTTACCACATCTATTTCCTGCTGCTGCATTCGATTTAAGTTGAGAATGAGCTTCTCTTTGCTTTCAGCAACATTTGATTTCTGAGCAATGTCAAAACATTCTCCAGCATTTGTTGAACTAGCACAGATGTTAGTTGCAACAGCTGGAATTTGTTCCTGCTTTCCTGATCTATTTTCATCACCGCAATCTGGAGAACTTTCCTGAGGTGGCAAAGGGTCCAGATCTTGGTTCTTATTTTTGCTGGGCTTTATGTCTTCTAGCTCCTGCAGTTTTTCTTTCTCAAATTGATTAATCATATTTTCTATCACCCCAAATACATTTGTCACCGCCATTTGTGTCGAATCATCAAACCCAGTCAATGCATCTAATGCTTCTGTCATACTAATTGAAGGAGACTGAATAGGAGATGAAGTATCTTGAGGAGGTAATGCACTTCCTTTAAGGTCAGAACTTTGCCTGTTTTGGTCTTCTTGATTAGTCACACTCATTTCATCATATTTCTTGTCAGAAATTTCTTCTTTTTTTGTTAGTTGCTCACCCGCAGGTTTTACATCAGATTCAATGCTGATTTCTTTTCCTTTGTTCTGCTCATCTAAAATAGACAGGTCATCAATTTTAGCTCCAGAATTTTGCTTTCCCTGATCTCCCTGACTACTGATGCTTGTGCCATCATTCTTCTGATCAGGAGTCGAATCTTTTTTTGGTGGCTGCTCAGATACAGATTCTATATCAGCTTCCATAATGCTCTCACTATTTTGTTGATCATATTTTTTATCAGTACCTTCATTGTCTTGACCTGCTTTCTCTTGCTCTAGCTCATTTTTCAAAGGAACCTGCTGCATGTCCTCTTTCTTCTTCTTACCTAGCGAGGAACTCCCAACAGCTTGTTCATTGATATTAGAATCCATGTGAGGAGTCTCTAATTCTTCTACATCTTCTGACCTAACACCTGTTTGAGATACAACACCATAAGAAACTTAGTTAGAAGGTTTTTCTTCAGTCTTTATCTTGATGCCTGTATTATGTAGTGTTTCCTGGCTTTGATACGCACCTGAACCTTCACTGGAACTAGAATCCATCATTTCTTGTTGCTTTGTTTCTCTTTGAGACGTTTTATCTTCAAGACTGGATGAACTGGAAAAATTATCTGTGGCAATGCCATCTACATTTCCCTTCGAAAAGTCAGCAATCTTTTCTTGGATGTTAAAATTCATATCCATTGGTAGGCTTGAGGTTGATGAACCCTTTCTAAGTCCAACCAATTTTAGATTTAATCCCCCAGCCTGAACTGCTCCAGAAACAGCAGCAGTTATCTTTCCACGGACTTCTTCAGGTACTGCACTTTGCAATGCTGTGATAAGCGTCTCTCCTCGCCCAACTGCATTTAACACCTGAAATTAAAGAAAGATAGCAATCAAAAGAAAATCAAGCTAGTGAGATTTATTATAGCATTTTGGTCTCTCAAAACATTCATGGTGAAAGTCAATTATATTAAAAAAGGATTGGATCAGCTTATCCAAAGACAAAGACCTGGGTTTAAAAAAGGATTCGAGCAGCTTATCTATTCATTGAGACAGAACCATTTTTGCATTAAGAAAAAGGAACATTATTGACAAAAGTCAATTATATTATATTAGAAAAGTGGTAATTACGTACTATATACAGATGCTTGTGAGAAACTGTACGCCCCGCCATAATAACCCAAGGAATGTTGCAATGTGTATAAAAGTGAAATAATTTTTTTTTTAAATAAATGTAAATTTTTTTTAAAAAATTATTTAAATACACAAATATATAATACAATTATATATATATATATATATATATATATATATATAATGATAAAAAGACCAATATCAAATTTTCTCATTTGAATTTTAATAAAACCATATATACTGTTCCCATATGAAACAGGGTTAATCTTCATGCGAATTCCAGAGAAAATCGTATTTGAAAAAAAAACCCTAAGTCAAAGTTTATTTAAGACTTTAGCTATTACACAGCCGTCCTTAATGGAGGCTGCGACACATATTATGACAGTCGCCGGCTCCCATATATGGGCACTGGCTTGAGTGGTGGGGCAGCGCTAGGGCTACTCCCACTGACGCCTCCCTCTTTGGCGGTGGTTGTGGGGTAAATAACCCCCGTGGCCATGAATATACACAGTCTTTTTTTTTTTATAAAAAATTTATCATAAAAATTTCCGACTGGTAAACTCACGTACGGCGATAAAACTCAAATAATCATATTAAATACTAAGTTCCATTCTCAATCCAATTTATATATGACAATAAAAATATATATATAAATATATGTATATATATACAAATATATATTTATAATTTATATATATATATATAAATTATAAACCCATATTCACATGGCCTGGGGTTATTTAAAAAATAAGGTACCCAACGGAGTAAGGTGCACGCCTAATTCAACCATGTGGTACCCAGAGGTCCACCCCCCTGCTAGAGATAGTAATATGGTTACCTAGACATAATCTACTAACCCTAGACACAAGTACATAACTAACTCAAGGTTACATTGCCTTAATTTAGACAATCAATATGCTAAATACACAAGGTTTTACCTATTTTAGGTGGAGTGTCATCACAATATTGTAAAGGTTACCCTGCAGTTTCTTCCTAGGTTCCTGCCCCAATCCTGGGTTACCCTGTAACCCCACAAACCCCATTGCAAACTATTAAGAACAAATGTCTATTAAGGTAACAAGACATCGATTTGCCATTCCAAGCCTTCTCATCTTATACTCAAGACTAAACTAGCTCAAGAGTCAATAAGTGAGGCATAAACATCTCGTTAAAGATTTTAATTCTAACTACTGTGTTATTTAGTTATCATTGACTTACTAACTCTTTGTAAGTTACCCTGACACCACTTTGTGTGTCGGCCCTTACAAAAAGCCACTCCCCTAAACATAACAAAGGTATACTAGTTTTCTTGACTAAGGTTTACAAGGTGTACAGAAATACAACAAGAAATTCTACACTTTTCATAATGAACAACATTAACTATGTTCAGAAAATTAGGTATCTAAACACCATGCTAATACCATGTACACATCCTTAGCCAAAACATGAATTCAACTTAACAATCACAATTCCCACATTTAACAATTTGTCTGGAAGACTAGTACATTTACGTCATTCCCAATTTGCCCAACAAGAAACACGATATAAGGCAAATTGAAAATAAATGTCTACCATTCGGATTTACTAAATCCAATCATTCATTAGAATCAACAAGAATTTATAGCATCTTAATTGTAATTCTTTTCTCTAACAATAAAAGAAATTGCATAAAATTATTCTAACTTTAACTTCCTCATTTTTGCATTAAGAAAAAGGAACATTATTGACAAAAGTCAATTATATTATATTAGAAAAGTGGTAATTACGTACTATATACAGATGCTTGTGAGAAACACTGGGATCTGAGACAAACTGTCTGCTGAAATAAGGCTACTTGATTACACAACAGTCAATAGAAAAAAAAACATTTGAGCAGTGTCACCACCAGTGAAAATCATCTAACATCTGGGACATCATATTTACAGACAAAAATAAGACATACCACTGGCCAATATATAAAAGTTGTCAGCTTTGGTGCAGCTGCATACACTACAAGTAAAGCACTAGATCACAATTTTTGTTGATTGTGGTGGTTAAACAGATTTGGAAATTGTGATTGTGTTTGTTTCGCAAAAACTTAAAACTAAAAATTTCACAACATTTTCATGGGTCTGCTTTGTTTTTTAAAATGCCATCCTTTATGTATGCAGAATACAGGGAAACTTCATCCAGTGATGTCTTTGATTATATCTGCTATCAGGTTTATAGAACCAATGTTTGAAATGATATTCTAACTTCTTGTTATATATTTCTCATGAATTTCCATGAAGCTTCAACACAAGAACAAAATTCCTAATGAAGAAATAGAACTAGGGCACATGCAAATTGGATGCTCTATTTCATGCAAACAAACTCATTCTTTTCAGTCTGCTTGCTCTTATGGTCGTGGTCTTTACAACATTGTGTACAATCGTATAAGCATATTTGAATAGTCTTACCCTCCAAGAAAGAATTGGAAGATGCCATATTTACTTATCATTTGCACATAATTTATGTATGTACAAACCTATCCATTGGTTTAAATGAACTGTCTAAGTTGATTTAACATTATGAATTTTTCCATAATATTTATGTGGAAAATAATGTTTGCATTTTGTGAATTAGGAACCATAAATACAGACGTCTAAAGCAGCCTTGAACATGCTCTACATGATCAAAGCAAATTTGCTTTTTGTTAACAACTCGAGAAGCACATTAAATGATCAAACTGGCACCCATATATTTTGGCTGGCACTGAGTGGCCTATGACAACGTGTGAAAATAAAGCCAAATAATAGAAAATAAGTCATACAAAATTTTATCAAAAATATTGCATTATTTTTATGGTTTGAGAATTAATTGGCTGGGTTTGATATGGCTTAAAATTGTCTATTAATTTCTGATCTTGCCGATAGTACTAGTATTGAGAGTTCAAATAGCCTCTTCATGGGTTTTAGAAATAATATAATTTGCTCAAGCTATGCCTCAGAAATTTTCACAACAGAGTCTTAGACTATCTTGTTGATCTGATAGAAAATTCTTAAATCCAACACTCTTAGACTGAAAATTGATGTATTACAGTTGCTAACAGCAATCCATAAGTATTTTGATTATATGTGTTATTCACTTCCCTCAAAGATAAAAAATCAAAGAAGATTCCATAAACAAGATTAAAGTCCACAATGCCACATGGCTTGAAGTACATAATTTGATTCTCTCTCTCAAAATGAATTGAAGTCCATGTAAACATTAATTTTTTACCATAGTTACACAGAGTTTCTTGACAGGGAGATGAGGGGACAGGGGGATGGGGGACCAAGGGCCTAAGTTTGGGGATGGCAGTAGGGGGCAGCACATATATACATATAATACTTGAAAAATTAGTTATAAAAAGATTTATAAGTATTAAGTATAAAAATTACAAATGAAACTTTGGCATACTTAGAATACTAAATAATAAAGTTAAACACATTGCAATGATTGCTATGAACATTTGAACTTTTGAAGTGAACATTAACAATGAAAATGTTGAATTTGGAATTTAAATTATATGCAAAATTTCATATAGTGATTACAAATATAATGTTCAAAATGACAAAATGGCTTGAATGATGACTCTAATCATCCACAAACTCCTCATCACTAGAACTGTTGGACTCCACATGCTCAAGCTCCTCCAAACCAATACAAATCAGCCCTGTCTATGTAGCATCATCATCTTGTCTTGGCTCCTTTAGCTCTACATCCCATTGAAATTCTGGACTCTCCTTGTACGTATGTTGTGGTCAATGAGACACAAGGCACTATGTATAGCCACAAGCTTCTCTGCCCTCTTAGAGATAAGCTTGTTCCTCTTAGACCAATTCCTCTCAGCAGTAGAAGAACTAGAAACCTAGGATAGCAAATGAATGGCTAAAGAGGTAGTCAAAGAAGTAGGCCCATGCATAGTCCACCACAAAATTGGGTCCTCTTGTGCCATAGTCTCTCCATCTATCTTGACCTCTTTAGAATATCCCTTAAGGGAGGCAAATTTTGTCCACTCAGTACAAATGATGTTCGCCTTTGTAGAATCATAGATCTTTTGAATGGCCTTCATGAACCATGCCTTCACCTCAACATCTTGTATAGGTGTAATTTTGCTAAGCCTTTGCACGTACCACTTTGGGTGCAATGCATAGGTGGCCATGTTCAAGGGAATGTTGGGATTATCCCATTTGTGATAAATGATTGGTTGGATATGTTTGTTGTAGATGTGGGATCATTTTTGTCGCATAACAACCTTCATTTGGTCAAACATAGTATCAATGCACGCATGCACCTCTCCAAGGCTAGGAGCATTGGTGTCCTCATATCTAATCACTTTGAAGATTGGAGTAACGATGGAGAAATTATATTTTGCATCATCCCAAAAAACATTACTCTTCACCACATCCTTCAACCTCTTCCTCTGCTTTGTCTTGGACTTAGGCCATTGATTCTATTATATTGACATACCCATTAGTCACAATGTCTTTTGCAACTCAAGCATCCTCTCCAAGAGAATTAAATATGATACATATCTAGTCTCTATAGGTTTCAATAATTCCTTCTTGGAGAAGATCCTAAAGAGTGCATGTGAAGTATGTTGGTTGCAGATAAACATCTACACATCTCTAGCATCACTCACAACTATTTTAGTACAACCAATTTTTCCCATGTCCTTGAGTGCATTATTCATGGCATGCACACAACAAGTATTCCACCAAATATGTATATAGGCTACCTCAATAACTTCCCTATAGCTTTGCACACATGGGTCACATCTTTCACACTTGCACCACATTTTGTCGCCCAACCTTCTCTATGCATCTTTAAGGATTTTAAACTGAAAACCAACACCTTTGCGATGCCATGAACAATCAACAACCCTAAGGAAATAAGGGCCCTCTATACATGTAACCATGATATTGATGAGTTGACAATGCCTAATGCTTGTCCACCCATCCATGACTATTCTACATCCACTTGTGACCTAGGATTCCTTCATTTTCTCCATTTAAATATTGATCTTGAAATAGTTCTTATCCAAGATTGCTGTCCTCAATTTAGTCTCTTGTGGTGGCACATATGATGGTCCTACCCTTATTATCTTTGCCATAGTCTCCTTATAATAAGGAGAGTGAGCCACATGGAATGGAATGCCATTGGCAAAGAATAATTTTTCAATGGCATCATTTGCCTCATCCTTCAACTACGCATTGAATAAATCTACTAGCTGGTTTGGAGCATCACTAGTCACCCTATGTTTCCCCTTTGACTCTATTGCCATTGAACTAGAAGAAACTAGAATATGTGCATGTGGCCTTTGCAAATTAGAAGTAGAACTCTGATGATCCCTCACCCTTATTGGTAAAGAAGATGTAGGTAAATTTTCTTTACTAAAATCCACAGTTTAGTTATCTCAACCCTATATTATAGGTTTCGTGTCAACTTTTCACATACTTCTACACCTTTGCCTCAGCTATGAAGGAGGTGGGCATTAACTTTGGTAATGCTGCCCTGAAATTCAAGCTTACAAAAGTGACACTTCCACAAACTAGTGCCCCTAGATGCCCTAGGCTTTGTTTGTAACTTAGTTGCAAATTGTTCTCAAGGGGACTTAGGATTGAAGGGACCCTTAGCATATTTTTGTAGCATTTTAGAAGGGCAACTAACATCTACATTCCCAATGTAGCTAGTGGCTTCATTCCTATCTGCTTCTATACTTTCATTAGGTGCATAATCGGATTTAGTTTCAACTTCTTCAACCTATTGAGGCTCAACCTCATCCTCACTCATGTTGTGAGAACTCATAGTGACACTAAAATAAACAATATAAAATTTATAAGTTTACAATGTAAAAATTAAAATTAAAATCATGCATAATGCAAAGGATTAAAACACGGATTTTCTTTTTGTTTTTCTTACTGTAGGTTGCACGAAGCATAGAGACAGAGGATGCACAAATATGAATCCTTGTTCTTAACTTTTGTCAAACAAAGATTTCACTTTTGTTTCTTACTTCAAGTTGCATGAAGCGTAGAAGCAAAGGATACACAAAAGTTAAAATCCTAATTTAACAAAAAGTTTAACATCTAACAAATAAATAATATTGTTATAAAATTAATTCTTTTATAATTTGATTATTCATTTGTAAAGCCTAAGATATTGGTTCTTCACCTGAAACCCCCTGGTCCGGCTCCAGTTCGTGGTTCGGGTACGATGGTTTGGGTTCAGGTTCCTAAGATAAGAGAAACATGCCATTGTTGAATTTCCTTGTTTCTCTTATCTATCTAACCATCAAACATAATGGTGCAAACTTTATTCTATTAGATCACATTGGTCATTAATAACAACCTTCACATCTACCACTTTTTTCACTCAAAATTGAACTCTTTATCTCCTAATCATAATGGGCCTTGAACCCCTCCCCAACAATAGAAATAGCATCTACTAGATTCTGTCAATAAGGAGACCTGTTGATGTGTTTTTCGTGACCGCACCAAACAGCAGAACGAAATAGTTTAGGGCTACTCCATTCTCTCTTGATCAAAGTATTCCGTGTGCTAAGATTGCGAGATAGATCACACGTTCAACTCCAAGGTTCCTTAAGTGCGAATAGACCCAGTTTGGTTGATGTGTATTTGCTGTGTTCTTACGAGGGGACTTACACAATTGTTCAGATTTCTTGCAGTTAGCAGCTAATGTATGATTTTGAAGGGGATTCTTGCGTGTACGATTTGGCAATGTAGCTTGTTTTTCTAAAACTAATCAGAAATGTGCGGAAAGTAAAAGAGTTTAGGGCCTAAGAGACTTATATTTTATTCTAAATGCAGGATATATGGAGCTTTGTTTCAATAGACTTCAACCAAATTTCACCTAGCCTCACGTCGGACAGCCTCAGTAAAATCGGTGCAATCTTCAAAGGGATAACAAAGGATGTTCAAATTATGATTCAACATGCATACACCATCACAACGACGCATATAAGCATACCAACCACAATTGAAGTTAAACTCAAGGTGATTTCCAGTCGACCACGCAAGGCGAACTTATCATCAAGAAGCCACTAGTGGTATGGAATAAAGTGAAGCTATCTTAATAAAACACCACATATCAAAGTAAACTACTTGCATGAAATTAAGCTACTTGGATTCGAGAGGAAGAAGAGACCTTGCTAGCTATTCATGACAAGACGAATTCCACCATCAATGAAAAGATCAATTATCATAAAAAGGGTTACACAACAATCTCCTCAAAAGTTTTCAAAGGGAAAACTTTCTTTCTCTTCCACACTATGCTAAGCAAAATGACTACTATGCAATCTCTCCAATCTCTAGCTCTAATGCTAATGCCTGATCTAATTTCCTGTTCTAATGAGATACAAATGAGGGGGACTCCCCCTTTTATAACTAGCCAAGTCCCAAAAGACGGCTAAGGTTACAATTAATAGAGTGGTCAGAATCGTGCCACCTCAGCCCTAACCCTAAAAACTGCCAGAATAGAGAGTGGTACATTAAATGAATCAAAGATTCCCACTCACTCCCATAAATAGTAAATGTAATAAATGCCCATATTCAGTCTTCTAGAAGATCCTCGTCCAGTAGTGCGTTCCCACTTGCCTTCTCTCTGACTGCCAACTCCACGAATCTGCGAAGCACAGCCTCAACTTCCTGAACTGAAATAGGCGGAACACAATCTAATTGAAACTCTAACACTGTGACTGAATGCTCATGCCTCATACAAGATTTTCTCCAAGCGGCTAAAGTCTAGCGTGTTACGGATGAAAGTGGAGAAATGTGATATTCTCAAAGTCATCACGTACAAAGGTCTTAGCGATACGCAAGAAGGGGCACCCGACCAAACCCCTCGAATTATCAAAATTGCTTCATGCAGATTCAGCCGCCCTATGAAATATAGCTCAAAGGTGATACGGACTCCATCTATAATATTGGCCATAGCCTTATGGCCTTTCACAGGTAAGATGCGCGTACGCATCGAAGAAGCCATACATGATTGCGAAGAATACCATCGGGGAGAAATCCTTATACGATTCATTCTCACGAATGGCCTTGCCTCCATCAATCAGAAGCAATGCAATGGCACATGCCTCGAAAGTACCTCAAGGCTATTTGGATCCCTTGCCTGCGATATAGATGAGGCATCGCCCAAAACGCCGATCAGCGCATCCATCAGGTATTAAAATACTAGGAGCTGTTGAAAGCCGAAGCAAGGTCCTCATAAATTTTTGTCATTACGAACTCCATTGACCCATTTATACGCCCTCCTGTGTGCCATCCTCCCCAACTCTACCACGCCGCTGATCGACTCTCTAGGTACATCTGCTGGAGGCTCTATCACTGGTACATCCTGCCCTCGAGAACGAGATAACTGCTGTACATATCCAATTAAGGCTTTGTGTTCTCGTTTCAACCTTTTGTATTTTCCTTCTTTCTTGAACAACCCATCCTTGAGGGCGAGGAAGGAGTTATCACACTCCTCAACAATCTGCGCGCCAGTAGGGCGTCCCAAGTCTAGAGTCGTGACCACATAATTCTCAGGAACTGCTTCATTCCGGTCACACTCAACTCGTGGAACAGCAACGTGAAGAGTACGAGAGCCATCCTCCTCAGTGGAGATCTTCGAAAATTTTCTTGCTTTCTTCTTCTATGGAGGTGCACTGATCCGGTTCAAGAATTCCTCCATCTCAATTGCTAGATCAAGCTCCTCACTAGGGCTTCTTCTCATTCTATCTTTAAGCCAATCGGGCACCTCATACTGTATATCGAAGGGCTGCTACTCCTGTGCCTCGACTTCTCTAACCTGTTCAACTTCTTCATCATTCTGGCGAGGCTCATCGTCCTCAAGTGGCTGAGTATCACCTGACACTATATCATCATCATCGTTCATGGCCTCCTCTAATTCTTGCTGAAACTGAGGGTCAGTAATGGTCCCCTCATCATCATGCTGATCAATCCTAACAGGTACGTTGGCACTCTGGCCAACCGACTCCCTCCGCGGAGGCTGAATATCATCCTGTACTACTGGCACCTGATTCAATACAATCCTCTGATCAGCAAATAAAGACACCTCCTGTATACTTGGAGAACGTGTCTCCAAGGGTGTTGCCACTGTGACTCGTGGAGGCTCTGGCTGAACTATTTCCTTCTTCCTGGACTCTGGACCTCTTGTGATCTGTTTCTTTCTTCCTGTGGTGGGCGTCCTGTGATCTCCCATCATGTTGTAAGTCAAGGCAATTGACCTACTCTTCAATCTGTTTACCCGTCGATCAACCCATGCTCTAGTAAATGTCATAACTGGGATGGAAAGAGTATCTAAATCTGCAACCTCGGGCTCTGACCAATCGGGAGGTGGAAGCGGAGTATCTCGAACAGCTGCATAATCCGGATGGACTACATCCATATCCTCATTGACCTGGTCCGGAACTGGCACAACCTCGCACTCCCTGATCAGAGTAATCGGCAACCGAGAGAACATTCTCTTCCTTACTTCAATTTCATCAACTGCATCAGCCCAATAATCTTCTATGGTGGCCTTATGCTTGAACTCCTCCGACAGAACCCAATTGATGTTATGATGTGGGTCGTAGTGCTGTCGGCTAGTATGATATGAGAAATGATAAAACTGAAGCTCACTTTCAGCTTCTCTAGCTGCCTGTATCGAAGGACACACCTCATCCGAGTTGCCCATCACAATTGGAAACTCTATCCCTCCTTTCTTTTTCTTCTTTTGGATTTTGGCAATGGCTACCAACTGTCTAGATATCTCTAGCATCAATATTCTATC
>VDFB02062615.1:0-20840 GCA_007258455.2 Sequoia sempervirens
GAAAAAGATAGCAGATATTGGAAGTTCATTACATGTCTCATGTATGTGTTAGTATTTTAATTTTGTTTAAGTTGTTCAAGAACTTGATTAGGTCAAGAATATGTTCTACAAGCTCTACTCTCTTGACACTGCTCAGCATTTTCCCTACACATTTTCTCTTCAATCCAGACATTTCTTAACTCCTTCCCTTGTTAGCCCTTGGTTGTTCTCAATTGTAATGATTTTTCTATGCATCTTGCAGTCTGTATGTATGATCATTCATCTCTTATGAAGCATGGATAACCTTTCATGGAATTGTTGTAATTAGATAATTTCCATTGTGAGAATAATCATTTAATTTGTATGGAAGTCAGTCTTTTTCATATTATTTGACTTGGTATTGTAAACTTGTCTTTGCAGGATTCTCTAGGGGGGAACAACAGAATTGTGATGATAGGTAGAGTTGTACAACACCATAAATCATTTGGCATTATCAATATATTGCTTATAGAATACTCTGTGCAAGTAAAATGGAATGTGCAATGACAATTGGTCTGACTTCAAATCTAAATATAAGTACATTATACCAAGAAGATGGTATCTATTCTATGATTTAAAAGAACCCCAAAATAAGAAAATTAATAGGTTCCATTTTGTTTACTTGCTCTTAGACACTTGTTTGTCGTGAGACCTCAAAATGTCTTTTAGTGATGTTCAAAACTCCTAAAGAGGTCAAATTGATGTGACATTGGATCTGTCTTGCCGATGGAAGTCATCGGCAAGACATGGACTATCGGATTGAGTTTTCTATCCTATGTCGATGATTGATCTCTCACCAATGGGTTGGCTTAAGTGGTCATCGTCAAGAGTCTTCGCGATGGTACATTTCAATGAATTTAAAAAAAAAAAAATTGCATTGTTTCATCGCAATTTCGACGAAGGACACCGACAAAACACTGAAAAGGTTTGACGAAGTTGTTATAGCTACAACAAAAGATTCATCGTAACTCCTTGCCCATTTCGTCGAAATGGCGACGAACTTCTGGTGTTGTTTCGACAGTTCAGAAGAGCCATTGCAATTACATTTTGGTTGTAATTCGTCAGTGGATACACAAAGTTTTCATTGATATTTCAAAGAACATCTGAGTCATTTTATGATGCCGACAATCGATGAATCTATGCAGTTATTTTGACGTTTAATTCATCATCAAAATTTTGACAAATTTTTTTCGTCAATTCGTCAATTTTCTGACAAATGTTTGTCGAACGACCGAAAAATGTTTGTTGAAAAATGGAGTCAAATTCAGTAGTGTTTAGAATGATTTATCATGAAAGAAAATAACATAAACATAACTAAATCAACACCATGCACAAGTAAACACTAGATTTATGTGGAAAACCCAAGATGGGAAAAACTAGGGTGAGGATTAACTCGCAATATAACGTAATATCAACACCAAATACAATAGGGCTCACTGCCTGGAAGAAAAAAATACTCATTGTCAAAGGCTCACTACTAGTATAGAAAAGAAGATAGAGAAGAGTGTTACAATGAGAAATCCATCTCAATGCAACAGAAAAATCCACCATAGAATCACCAACACCTTCATAGTCTTTTTGAAAAATTGTAGACACCTTCTGCTCATTGCATTTAGTAATCTAACACATGAAAGCTCGCACTGCACTTCACAAATTTGCACCCTAAAACTCTACAATTTGCATCACTCGTATCTCTTAAATCTATCTTATCATCCCTCAACAACTCAACACTTATTTATACCATCTTTAATCTTGAAAACATTCTCCAAGGTTGGATATGCACCTCAAATATGCAAATTCAAATTAGGTGGACACCAAAACATTACCGTGGTGGAAAGGAATGAAGGTGTACCATAACGCACCTTAGCTAGGACCTAAATCCACTCATACACATGATGAAATTCTTCTAAAAACACTGAAGTAACTTTACAATTAGTGTAAACGCCCAAGGTTAGTCGAACCTGTGTTAACACCATTAAACAATTGAGCACATACTTCCTCAAATTTAAAGAAGATTTGCAGACACCACAAAACATTTGAACATGATCTAGAATATTCCACAAACACCTTGGAAACCAACAAATTTCTTCACATCAACTTTCACTTGAAGAATGTATGCACTCAGTACACTCAATTAATTTTGTCATACACTATAACTAAAGAAATGGACTTTTGAAGCACCAAATCATGAACAACTTCATATGAAGAAATATACACACATTATCAACACCCTTCTAGATCCGCAAGACCTGAAACCTCTCTGTGGAGAAATGAGGAGCAAAACCATTTCTCTCAGACACCTCTGCAATACACAATTCACACACTAGTGAACACACCTTCCTTTGCAGAATGATCCAACACTCCAAATTCTGAATGCAACATCTCTGAACACCTTTGATCAACATATCCAAATTGCACAAGTAGATATTCAACCCAAAAGAAATATGGAGCCAAACCAAAAAACCCCTCTACAACATAGAACACCATTGCAACACACTATTTCCTCTTTTTATTCAATTTTCTCAAAAGCACTTGGAAACCAAGCACCAAAAACATATCATCAACATCTTCAGTACTTCCTCATCACCACCAAGCCAACTGCAATATAGCAGCTCAACCACACATCCATAGACAAAATCTTATCAAAGAAACACTAGAGGTTGACACCAGTAACTTACTAATGACAAAATTATGCAACTAATCAAAGCATCATCAGAGGAAACAACAAACTCTTGCAACAATCTCCTTCTCATACAGTTGACACTAATGACAACACTAAATCTTGTTGACATCAATGACAACACCAACTGCACATGCTTGCAACAATACTGTCATACCTACTATTGATAGTCCTCCTCTATCTCCTAGTGTCAACACCACTTTCTCATCAACTTATTCACTAGTTGTCAATAGTATAACACTATATATTGTCATCATGTTATTCATAGTTCCTTTAATGATGATTGTCCTACTCTTCATGTTAGTTTGATACTTTCTCAAGGATTTGACTATCCCACATGTATGTGAGGATTTATTCATGATACCACTATCATTTGTAGATTGTCTTGCTAGAAAAATTCTATCTTTACTATTCCTTATCACATTCTACACCCTTCTTCCTAATTGTATTGTGCATGTGAGTTTGATTTATGCCATCCTTTGAATATGAAGATGATCTATTACTATTTCAACTACTTTGCATCATTCTTCTTGGAGCATCATCTTCCTTCTAGTCTCCTTGAGACATTTTCACTCACTATCCATTATATTGTCCTCTAGATTTGGTTATTGACTTTCAAATGGCATTATTGATTCTATCATTAATACCTATACTTGGAATCTTCCCTCCTTATCTTGTTCAACTGTCACTAGCAATCTTCTCATTGACATGACACAAAGCTTTCAAAGCTAATCCATAACACCACTATCATCAAAGGCCTACAAGCTTCCATGTCATACATTTTGGGCTTTCTGACCACTACCTTTTGACTTGCCATGAAAATTTCACAGTGCATTGTTACTGTGGTTTATACCACTATCATCAAAGGCCTAAAAGCTTCCATGTCATACATTTTGGGCTATCTTACCACTACCTTTTTAATTTCCATGAAACTTTCATAGTGCATTGTTACTGTGGTTTAGTCATACACTTTATTTTTCCACACTTCTCTACTTCACTAAACTTTTCTTCATGTTTCTTAGTTTCAAAACTAATTTCCTTTCACTTTTGTTTGAGCATCACTAAACTATCCTCTTAAGGTATATTGACTGTGATGTCAAATTTGAACTATCTTCTAGCCATCTATAATCATTTAGGATTGGCTATGTTTAACTCCTTGAATTGAAATCCATATCTTCCCTTGTTAACCCTTTTGACTGTGACCATAGGAATACCTATAGGTCATAGGGTTTATATCTTTCTATCTCCTCAACTTCTAAACTACCCTTTTTATTTGTTCATTCTCTCTCAATAGGTTTGTTCTTTCTTTCTCCATAAAACTAATTAATTTTATTCTATTATAGGATATGGTCATGGTGTTGGATACTTGCTCTCTTGTCATGCACAAGTCTACAATGTTCTTATAATCTATCCATGATACTCTTAAGGTCTTATGAGCCTTTTACCATTGTCCATCTTTAACTTTTGACTACTCCATTCATGACAATCACTTATGGATTCTCATAGATCTGACTTGTAAAATCAATCATCTCCCTATCTTCTATAAACTGTCACTTATCATTGCTCCTTGTATCTCGACATATTATCTTTGAACCATGACTCATGAGAATTGTTAATCTAGTAACTTGGACATTCCATAATTTTTTCATGTTCATACAGACCATGTTGAACCCCTTATCCTTAAATCTCTTGCTTATCAAGATATGGCATTGCCAAAGACATAAGTTGTGAAGGAGTTATGGGGTGAGTTGGGTTAGAGACTATTTTTCTCAATACAAATAGTAGCATTCATTGTGATGTAGAGTTGATTTTGGCCTAGTTTTTTTATCCTCTTTCTTAAAGCTATCATCCATCTTGTACTAAGTGTCTCAAAATAAGTCATGCAGGTCGCGATTGATTTTCTTTTGAAAACTACTGCCTCATGGATCATTGTCCTCTCAATCTTTTGAGTCTTTTCCTTTTATGTCTTGAAATGGCTATCCCAAAATATTATGTGCATAGACCTTCAAAAGTCCTCATAGTGGTGATAAACTCCTTTGGTATCTTTCAAGTGTCTCTATTACAACCATCTTGTTAATGTTATAGCAGCTTCGGGCTCATTCTTCCAACCTCATGTGAATACATAAATTCATACAACCTTATGGCTATTCATTTATTTGTGATAATTAATGTGAAGAGGCACTTCACTTGGTAACATTGTAATTTCCATCTTGGCCGACCTTCCTTGTATTTGCACTTATTAATTGTAATTATATTTTCTTATGATGGCCGACCTAGCTCTTGAAGAGGTGCGACCTCCCTATCAATATGTATATATAGAAGATCATTTACACTCCATTGTATCATCAAGAAAGTTTGATTATCACCTTCTCTCAAGTGTGAATTTTTTCAAGGAGCTGATTGTGAATTCATCCTAGTGCAAATCTGAGTCAAAGGAAGGGCAGATTGCTATCTGTTATTGTCGCCATTATTGGTGTTGAATATTGGCCTTGTGATTGGCCTCATTGTAAAGTGAATTGTTTCCATTTTTATATATATAAGAGATATATTTGTTGTTGGGTTTTTCAACCTCAAGTGGAGGGTTTTCCCAAGGTATATGTTGTGTTATTGTCTGATTTTGAATTAATTTTTTATGCTTTACATCTGATCATATAATCTGACATGGTATCAAAGCGGGTTTGTGTGAAGATTCGATCAGATTTGTGAATTTCATAAAAGAATATTAAGAGACATGTCTATAAACTTTCACTGCTACCAATATTTCCTAGAAGGGAATCATACTATTATTAACGACATGTATGAAGCAAATCAAGGAGTTCATTGATTATTCAGAAGCTGCAAATCATTGGATGGAAGTATCGTAGTAGGACATTATCGCACAAGGGAATTGCCGAGTTTGAAGACAAATAAATATTTCTTCCAGAGAGATTAATTATTATCGTGAGTTACTGGGAGCCCATGTCAATTTGAATCAAGTAATATCAGTGTTTGGAATTAATGCGTGGGAGCTCGAGAGGCATATTTTCTTTAAAGACGACTTGAGTTATTTCCAGTGTTCGGTGACTGCGAATTTGGCTTATAATGTAATTCCCGACACATTAAGCTATTAAAAATAAGATGTTTTTTGGCAGAGTCGGGAATCAATGCAGAAGATATATAAGGAATCATGATTATTAGTTGGGCGTTGAAGGCACTGAAGTTAACTCATTAATATTCTATGGCAAAATAGGAGTATCAGGATTGATTATGGGTAGATGTCGCTTAATTTATTCAGCCGAATATCAAAGGGAGCTCTACAACGATTCATATTGTGGTCTCTATAATATTTCTACCGGGAAAGAAGTCACGTAAGGACTTTGAAAAGCTGTTGTTTTCATAAATTTGTGTAATTGAGCTCAAATCAATATGGAATTGGAGGGGACGATAAAAAGGGACCTAAACTGGAATAGCAACATAGGATTCAATGTTGGCTGTGTGAATATGGGATTGCAATAATTACATGAGTAGCAATGATGCTATTGTGTAATATATACTTGGGTGTGATTTCAGTAGTGGAGTCATATTCTTTGTTGTGAGCCTTGAAGTCTTTGAGGGAAATCTTGTAATTCTCTCCTAGGATTGACACCAACAGGGCACAAGGTCGGGTCTGCTTGGATAAGTTTGCTTCAGCTGTGTAGAAATTGCTTATTCGTGAAAAGGCTATGAGAAATCAATTTTTGGAGAGTATATATATTTACTATTGATTTCACCATAAAATCTAAGATATGGTAATTATTGGTGCCTTGGTCATTATCTGTGTTTGAAGATGATCTATAGGTCATTGCAAACCCCAAAATGTGGCTCCTATGATAAGTGTAAATTCAAGGATGGCGTCACTGAAGGTGGCAAAGATGAATCACAACCACAGATCTAACTCTATGGTGTACCATCAAAATATTTAAAGAGATACTTGTATTATTTGTTTTCTAGACTGAATTTCAGTTATATCATTTATTTGGATCATGTGTGATTAGTAGAGAGAGATCATGGCTTCTCTTGAATTGTGTTCACTGGCATAAGATCCTTTGAAGATTCAAATTATTCTTTGCAAGTTATTTTTCATGCTAGTTGTGAAGATTTCTAAGTGTGACTCTGAAATAAAGAGCGAACTGCAATTTCGATGGTGATTAGTTGGTCACATCGATATCATTCTCTAATGCATGAATTGTGATAGAGCCTTGACTCTTGGAGAGGGTTGGTTCTTCATGCGAACTGCATAATGCATTCAAAAAATTTGTAGTTGTGCAAATTGTCTTTTGTTGTGCTAAGTTTAGCACTCTCGAGAGGAGTAAAAGATGGAAGAAAGAGTTATATCAGAATTCAATAAAGATAAGTTCTTCATCCCTTCATTCTAATCTTTTGATATTTGCTACATATTTCACTTATTTGTGGATTTCTTTATTCATGTTTTTAATATTGTTCATAAAATTCTTATGTGTTCATGCTATAACTTGAGATAGTAAACCTTGTATGATTCTAGAATTGATATTTCTTTCGATAGTTATAAACTATTAGTAATCTCTCTCTAAAATGATTCTAGGACGGATCGAGGAGAAAGGAAGTAATGAGAGATTGCACGAGGAAGAGCTTCAGGCATCTTGTGAGGAAGTCGTGCCGACCAAAGAAATGATCAAGCATGGAGTCACAACTTGCAGCCATGGGTCTGAGTTGGTGGCTAGAGGGAGTTCACTTCTAGAAGTCTTCTTTGCAATCTTTGAGGCAGGGATCAAGAGGGAGTTATGTGACTCACTGAGAAGAAGTGAAGGTTGCAGCATTGCAAGGCCAATGATAAATTCCTTGGAAGACCTCTTCAGCTGTTGAGAACAGAGTTGCACAAGATAATCTGTCTATATTTGACATTGGTAGCTCTGCAAACCTATTCAAAATAGAGTGATATAGGGTGAGGTCAAGAAGGATAGTCTTGAACTCTTGCAAGTCTTTAGTACCAGAGGTGTATGCTGGAAACCATTTCTCTAAGACAAGTGTTGTAGGCAATCTTGGACGAGGAGGTCAGAAGGTTGTTGCAAGAGCTTGGAACTTCAAAGGGAGTCAAGACTGCATTCCTGAATGATGTAATTGAAGATGAGGCTCCTCGTGCTTGGTATGAGAATAACCTGATAAGCTTGGGTTTCTCCAAGGATGATGTTAATTCAAACTTGTATTTCAAGAAGGAGTTGGATTTTGAATTTGAAATGAAGGATCTTAAGTACATGCATTTCTTCCTTGGTTTAGAAGTATGGCAGAGGCCTAATGAGATCATTCTGAGTCAAGAGGATTATACTGAAGAGATTTGATGGATTGTAAATCCATGGAGTCAAATTTGTAGAAGTTAGTTCAAATCTAGTGGATCCTACTATGCACAGATAGTTGATTGGATCGTTGATGTATCTAATCAATACTAGACGAGATATTTGCTATGCAGTGAGTGCACTTAGTCAGTTCATGTGTGAACCAAGGAAAATACATATAGTTGCAACAAAGCATATCCTGAGATACTTGTGTGGCACAGTTGGGTATGGATTGAGATATTCTTCTGGTGTGGACTTGAAGTTGCATGGATATACTGATTCCGATTGGGCAGGGTGTGTCACTAATTGGAAGAGCACCTCCAGATGTTGTTTCAGTTTGGGGTCTGCAATGATCTCCTGGTGTAGCAGGAAGCACACTTCAGTGGCACTAAGCACCGTAGAGGCCGAGTATATTGCAACTTGTGTGGCAGCTCGAGAAGTAGTGTGGCTTTGGAAGCTCCTTGTAGGATTGTTTAGACAATCGTTGGAGCTAATTATCATTCATTGTGATAATCAAAGTTGTGTGAAGCTTTATGTCAATCCAGTGTTTCATGACAAAACTAAACATGTTGAGATCAAGTATCACTATATCAAAGATATGGTATTGAGGAAAACAATTCAGTTGAGGTATATAGACACTGATGAGCAGACGAAAAACATTCTCACCAAGCCTCTCTCCAGGATAAAGTTTGTGTACTTTCAAGACAATATTGGTATGGTGGAGAATGAAGCCTTAGCTGAGAACGAGTCTCAGTATCAGTGATCTTCTTTAATGCATTTCTCTTTGAGAGAGATTTGAGGTGCAAGCCCTTGTTAATGCATTTCTCTTTGAGAGAGATTTGAGGTGAAATCTCTTGATTCCACCCTCTGGGAGAGCCATGGTGGATGTCATGTGTGTGACTCCATGACAACATCACGTGAGATATTTTGTGATGATTTTTCTTGTACTCGTGTTTTCACCCTTTGGGAGAGCCATGGTGAACGTCACGATGAGGTGACAACATCACGTTAAGTGATGAGCACTTGTACATAGTTACCATCCATGGGAGTAGCCATGATGGTTAATATCACGATGAGGTGATATTTCTCCTTTCCACATATGGGAGTAACCATTGTCGTTGACATCACGATGAGGTGATATGACTTATGCAGTTGGAAGTATTTCTCCCTAGCTGAGAGGGAGTGCTGATGTTATAGTAGCTTTGGGCTCATTCTTCCAGCCTCGTGTGAATACATAAATTCATATAGCCTAACGACTATTCATTTATTTGTGATAATTAATGTGAAGAGGCGCTTCACTTGGCAACATTGTAATTTCCATCTTGGCCGACCTTCCTTGTATTTGCACTTATTAATTGTAATTATATTTTCTTATGATGGCTGACCTAGCTCTTGAAGAGGTGCGACCTCCCTATCAATATGTATAAATAGAAGATCATTTACACTCCATTGTATCATCAAGAAAGTTTGATTATCACCTTCTCTCAAGTGTGAATTTGTTCAAGGAGTTGATTGTGAATTCATCCTAGTGCAAATCTGAGTCTAAGGAAGGGCAGATTGTTATCTGTTATTGTTGCCATTATTGGTATTGAATATTGGCCTTGTGATTGGCCTCATTGTAAAGTGAATTGTTTCCATTGTTTATATATAAGAGATATATTTGTTGTTGGGTTTTTCTCCCTCAAGTGGAGGGTTTTCCCAGGGTATATGTTGTGTTATTGTCTAATTTTGAATTAAATTTATGTGCTTTACCTCTGATCATATAATCTAACACATCTTTCATAGATAACTATCATTCGTTAATGTCCATTTATTTTGCTACTATCATTTTCTATGTCTTTTGAAGGTCTTTCAATATTTCCATAATCTTGCACTTTTATTCATCTCTTTTGGAATGGGCTCAACCATACACCAAGATATATGCATTTCAAGATTACACGTTTGTTTCCTTAGAGATTTTAAGCAACTTTCAAAACCTATACTTCTCATAAACTTGAATACCTCTAGAGTTTAAAACTTTAAGCAAAATAAGGAATACCTGGCATAACTTGAAGATAAAGATGCAATTCTCAACGTGGGTAGATTGCAAATGGACTCCTAGAAAACCTCCAATGGCCTTGCAATGTGCCCAAACTTTATCTAAAACCCTATAATGCGGTGTTTCATTTGCATAGACTCTTTCAATGTGCCATATCCTATACTTGGTCTTTGCAAAGTGGTATTATCTCTACTCTACCTTACAACATGGGTAAAAGGATAAAATCTTTATAGAAGACTCCTTGGATACCACCAGAGAACCCTAATATCTTGGGATTCTTCTTGCTACGCAGGTCTTCATGAAGTCAAAATTGGAACTTTTCTCTTTCTCCTTTTGGCACCGAGACTTCAGCAAATTTTTTTTCTATATCACCTTATATCTCTTCTATTACAAGCTTTAAAATTTTATAAAAAATTTCCTTAGTTTTAAAAAATGACCATTTTTAAAACAAAATATGTCAACAATGATTATGAATATTTTGATAAGAAAAAACTTTTCTTAGTTCTCCTCCTTCTACACCTCTATCACCAATAGCTTTGCTAATTTTTTATACTTTGGAATTTGATGTGGGAATACTATGGAAAATGAATTATACTCACATGGCATGCACTATGATTCTACCTCCTACTTATATTAGAGATTTTAGAGTCACTTAATCATGGTCTTCTAGTGCTTTTCTTTAGCAATTTCACACTTTTGTTCTTGATCATCAAGATGTGTACTTATTTGACAATATATTTTGTCTGTAGTCTCACATTCTAGATCTTGATGACATAATCAATAACATATCTTATATTTAATGACAACTCACATCAAGTTTTATTCTTTCTATGTCTTATCATTCTTATATATCCACACATCTAGTTTACATCAATATAGATCTCATGCCTTCATCAAGGTTCATTCACACATTTTAGTTATTCTAAATCTCATAGTACTAGGTCCTATTGATCAATTTTATCCACATTTCAACATCATCTATGATACATGTGAGAAATTTCTATATATATTCATTTTTATTCCATCCTAAAATCCACTTGAGTGGGAATTATATATTTTGATAGATCACTTTATTATATGTGGAGGCACACATGGACCTTATCTTGTATTAATTTCAAGATATTATCTTTCCTCTCCTTGGGATACATTTTTTTCTAATGGTTTTTATCCTTTTCTTTTTTTGGGGGATACATTCTCTTTGTACCGTTGGGTTCATTTAGAGTATGTAGATACTTCATATGGCTTGTTTTTCTAGGACTAATTTACTTTTCCCTAAGTTTCACTTAAGGGGTTGCTGATGCAAATATAAATTATGAAATAAGACCATACATTTTAATTCCTTGGTTGATGGGAATCTTGTGCCCCATCTACCTCATTCACTCTTTGATTGACATCAATTAAGTATCACAAATCCCTCATCAAGTGAGTTATATTAAAATTCCAATGTCCACATGTTGATTAAGTGCACCAGATCAATGGTTAACTCAACTCCTATGGGACATTTGTCAACCTAACTTATGCATTCTAGATTCTATATATTGTAGTTATTTCCTTTCTTTTCAAAGTGAATCTTAAATAAAAACATCGGAATGTTGTTTGAATTTTAATTTATGTCATCATTGATGTTTTTTCCTAGACTATAATTATTATTACACATAATTCTTTTTGAATAAAACACGCATACATCAATATTTTAAAAACTCTCTTGTTATAATAAATTATAATAATATTATAATGGAACATATTAATAGGACTAGATATAATAACAATATTCTTGATGTTGTTCATAGAAATGTCTCATGTCATGTTCCAAGACATAAATTATGCAACTCAAGTTTTATTTCACCCTTATGGAGTGTATCCAAACTTAAAGAGAACTTTTTACCTTTATATATATTTTTAGAGGTAAAATTATATCCTTGACACTTTTCCCAATCCATTTTGGACTCACTTTGACCCTTTATCCTTAATTCAATAACCCAGTTCTCAAATGACATATTCATGTTCAAATATTTAAATTTCCCTTCAATATGATCTAAACCTACTTCCTTATTTCCCAAGAATTTAAATCAAACCCTTAATCTTCTTGTTCCCAATCCTAGGTCAAGCCTACCCATTCAACCTTAAAGCTAATTTGTGACCACTAGAATGAACATGATCCTATTTTCCAATATTAAATTTAATCATGGGACCAAGATAGCTTAACCTCACCTAGTCATTACCTACCTACTTAAGAAAAAAATAATCAAATTTGAATGAGCTAGGGTATTATATAAAAAGGATGAAAATTGTAGGTTATTTATATATTGAGAGCAAAATAATATGATTGCTTACAACCATAATTAAACATCTCAACCAATAAGGTTCAAATATGTGATCAAGTTTTCTCATGCATATTTCAAAAATAATACAAAATAATTATTTTCCCAATCTTCTAGGACATGACTTAGAACATAGATCTAGTATCAAAGTCATAAGATATATCACAATGCACATGTTACAGCAGAATATTACCTAACTACACATAGATTTGATCACCTCATTCCATCTATCAATTTTAGTACATGTTTAAATTATTTATCTTGTATCAACTCATTTACCTAGGTTAAATATGGCATGTATTGCTTACTTAATCAATTTACCTAGATATTATTAGAGGGTATGTTTTATCCTCTTCATTTTGTAAAATCAACATTTTCTTCACCCCTTTAGGTTTACCTCAGGGCACTATCTAATATTTCTAACTTATTCATCTTTAATTTAATATTTGATTTACATTGGTTAGGCTTTGGACCCATCCTTATACACTTTATTTGTTCGATTTTTATTATGGATGCATTTTCCACCCTTCTAGCCACATTTTCTTCATATCTCATTATGCATTACAAGATCACCCTATATTCATGTGATATTTCTGAGAATGATTATTTATGTGATGATGTTACAACTCTATTGACTACTCATAATGGTGTTATGTGTAGTGATGGTATTATGCCTACATCACATCATCTAGTTTTATCTAATTAAATATATGTGCTTTTTATTTTTCATCTTACAAGGAGACTAGGGATATTGGTGTGCATAATTCATATTATTCTATGTGCATGATATCTTTTGAATTAGGATGTTATTTCTTTAGCATGCCACACAAATTCCATGGATGGTATTGATGATTCATTTCTTTGTGATACCTTGCACAATGATATTGTTAGTCTTATTAAGGAAGTAATTCTTAATGGTTTTGATGGTACTAATGCTACATATTTACATGTTAAATTGTTCTTATTACTACACTATGACAATATTAATGATGATATATTTTTAATGAATGAAATTAGAAGTGCTTTAAAATTGAAGAGGCATTGTAATGCTAGGAATTTGTTGTATATTTTTCATGGTTTACAATAGTAATGGATTATAAAATCATCTAAAATTTATTAGGATTTTTGAAATTGTTTCAATAGGTGGTATCCAAAGAACCTCCAATGTAGGGGTTTGAGAGTAGTAATTGTTTCCTATTTTTCTATAATCCTTAGTAGTTCATTAAATGATTGGCTTAATGTTTATTTTCTTATTTTTAGGTCTTAGTATTATAAGGAGGATTTTCAAAGAATTCCTTGGTTGTAACTCAAGTAAAAAAAAGGGGCTCTAAAACATATCTTAAGATTTCCAATTCCACGCCCACCAAAAGGGAGTAAAGTTTGAAGTAAAGTCTAAGTTTTATTAGGTTGTGGTCAAGAATCTTAGGGTTATCATTTTGGAGATATTTTATTTCTTCAAAGCTACCATGACATCCAAGAGTGAAGAAGAAGGCGTGAAAAAGGATACAAAGAGATTGTATTGGTTGCAACAACTTTGTGACTAGGTTTTGTCAAATGAGAAATGCATGAAATGAATTTTTTGTTCATTATCTTTAGTTCTAATGTGATGGAGATCTATTACAAGGATGTGTATGTGGGAATTAACATACAAGTTGAAAGACAAAGAGTGGAAGTGATGATGAGGTCTTTGAACATCAGTTTCCTTTAGTTATGTAGGTGCATGCAAAGATATGTACATTGGAAACATGGTGATAAAGAAGCAGGTTGTTATATGTAAAACAAATATTTCATCTTCACTGTCAAAATGAGATGCATATAGTTTTTATTGTAAGATGTTTAATATTCCCATCATCCTTTTACTGCATCTAGAAAGGAATATGTAGAAGTAGGTTTTAAAGTTTTCAAAGGAAAAAGACATAAATATGATAGAGGCATTCATGAAACCCTCACAAAGGGTTTGAATATAAGCAAGAGGCATGTTATATGATCTGATGGTGTCCAAAGGCTCCAAAAGGAATAAGATTAAATCATCATTGTTCCATAACAAAAGAGAAGTAAACTCTCACAATCTTATCTCAAATCAAGCTAAAATGTTGCCATGAAAGCTCAAAATTGACCTATTATAAACCTTTTCCTAAACCCTAGCCATTGATGAGTAAATATTCAAGGTGAACATGCATTATAATGAAGGTTTCAAACATAGTAACCATGAAATATGTTCAAAGGACAGTAAATATCTCATCAAAAGCACATCCAACTAAGTGACAAGACTATTAAGAGAAGGAGACCTTATATAAAGGAGAATCCATAGGAAACACACATAGACCAAGGGTTTAGTGAGTTGCACAAGAAAAATAAAAGGGTAGTGAACAAGGGTTTGTAATTGACATAGGACAGTCATTTCAAGAAAGAATAGTGGTATGAAGGATAAAACATGATAGTCATCTTGAAATGTAGAAGATAGTGCAGTCAATAGTCCATTAAAGGGGCAGAGTCATGAATGCATGATAGGTATCTATAGACAGATCCATATAAGATGGCATACCTTAAATAAGGGTTAATACAAAAGATATACTATGACCATAAGGCAAGATCGAGGGAAACATGTGGGCAGTATCTTGTAGATCTCAAACCTCCATGATAATGCTCATTATCAAAGAGAAAATAAAAGGATATGAGGATAGTCACGTCAGAAATAAGTTTGTGACAGTCAAGAACAAGGTTATGTGAAGGATAGTCAATAGGAGGTTTCAAAAAGGTAGTCAAGAAGAAATGAGGACAACTATTGAAGGATGGATTTAGGAGTCACCAAGATGACAGTCACCATGAATATGAATAAAGGAAGTTAAGAGCAAGGTTTTCAAGTTGTGACAATCAAGAGCAAAGATACAAGAAAGATAGTCAAGATGAGGCTATCAAAGGACAACCATAGAACAAGGACTTTGAAAGACAATCATATCAAAGAGTTTGAATATTCGTATGAAGAGAAGAATACGGCAACAAGTTGATAGAGGGTAGTCATCCTAAAACATATAAGACAGTCATAATAAGGTTCCAAAAGATAAGGATAATCTTCAAAGGCAATAATGATAAAGGATAAAAGTTTACAAGCAAGTAATTTCATGGCCCATGAAGAGAAAACCTAGGGAAATCAATGAAAAGATAATGAAAGATTAAGATTTGACAGTCATATCAATGAGGATAGTCTTGAAGGCACAAGATACTAAGAAAATCGAGGGCAGTGATCTTGAAACACAAAAGACATCCATAAATACCTTTTAAGAATCAATAAAAATATGAAATCCTCGAGAGGTATATGCAAAAAATGAAAGAGCTAGTATGTATCACAAGCATTCAAGAAAGAGATTTCATTAAATGATTCTCTATCATGAAGACCTACTATTATTAAATGTGTATTGATAAGGGGCAGCAGTGAAAAGATAGTGATAGAGAATCAAGGGGTCTCTCAAAAGGTAATGAATAGTGCCAAAACAAATGAATAACAATCCATGGGTAACTCAAAACTACTCTGAGAAGGAAAATACAAACAAGGAATAGTCCATAGGTCTATATCACCATGAAGAAAGCATGTGAATATGCCATGATAATCTATGAGAGATATTTTAGGCTTGTTTCAACATGATCATGCCAAAGCATCAAGATAAGGACAATTTTAGACCTGTAAGGTAAAGGGAAACATAGAAAATTCTTGCATGAAATCCTTCATCATAGTTGAGATGTGAAGATGAGAGATTCATAATAGATGAAACAATGCATCATTTAATCGCCTAAACTTTATCATACATTGCCATCGTAAGTATTTTAGCCATCTTCAAGTAACTCCAACACATGTCCTATCATCATGCAAGAGCATTAATAAATTAAGGCTAAAAAGGTTTGGTTTAGAAGCACTTACAATCAATTTTAGGCATGTTAAGGAACCTACATGGATAAGACTTGATTTGAGTGAGATTTAAAGGAATAAGCAAAAAGTTAGGGGTAGTTTTGAGCCCTAAGAAGAAGTATTTTTCACTTTTCATGCTCAATACTCCTAAACTTCATACAAAATAAACATCAAGCATGTTTTGAAGACTTGTTGAAGTTCAGTTATCATGATTAGTTGGAGAAAATTTCAAGGAGCATGCAAGGGGGATAAATTCAAGAAGTCAAGGTCAACTCACCTCCACCAATTTTCGCATGATTTGCAAGTATTTCAAGAGGGATTTCCACACCCAAATTCCTAGTTCAAGCATGTAGACTCAACCTCTTATTTGAAGACAAGTTCAATTATGAAGGAGGTGGTTTTTGATCAAAACTAGGTGCCCAAGTTTTTTTGAGTTATTTCTTTCTATTCTTATTTTTTCTCTAAGAAAGAAAAGGAAGATTATAACTCATTTTTGAGAGAGATCCAATATAAAACAATAATTTCATGTATTTTGAAGTATTTTTCAGAACTATATTAAAAAAGCTCCTATTTTTTTTTTAAAAAGCAATATTTTTCCTTCTCAAATTTATGTGTTAGATATTATTGCAAATGATTGATCTGATTTTTATGATTTTCAATATAAAATCCTTGAATTGTGTCTCATTTGAAAACATTTCTATACAAAATAAACAAAACTCATATAGGTCATAGGTTGTGTGAATACTTTCATTAGTTGTAGTTATGAAAACACTTAGTTTTCCTTCAAAAATGTGAAATATAACCTTCCTATGAAACACTATTGTGTGAGCTTGTTGAAAATTGAGTTGTGCATAGATTAAAACCTTTTCTTGAGAGAAATTATGAGTTGGAATAGCAAGTATAGATCTTATAAAGTTTTGTGCATCACCTCCTAGGATTAATCTTTTTAGTTTTAGTTCTTCTATCTCTATTTCTTATCAAATTAGTGGTATATAGGAGGTTTATCAAGGGAACACACCCTCTTTTGAGGTTCATCTTCACTATAAACTATCCACACCTTGAAGATGATCCCATGTTTCACGTGATAGCTAAGTTTCTCACTTAGCTAGGGTGCAATCTTAGTCACAAAAGTAACCTTGAGAAATTTTTAGCCCTTTTCAAGGTGGTTAATCACCCCATGGTTTATGTCCATTATTTTATAATACCACATATATTTCTTACCTATTTTTATGTTCCTATAAATAAAATTTGGAGGAAGCATCTTATTGTATGATTAAGTTACTGGATTGACTCTAGAAGATACAATTGAAGATATCTTGTATCTTCTATTTAGAGCATTAAAACTTTACATTTTATTATAATCCTAGTATTAATATTAAAAGAATAAGTGCTCTTTGGAGTTTTATTGTTTTCATAAAAAGGTTTTCCTATTATTTATCTTGAATTATCTCTTGATTTTACTTTTCTAAAATTTGTATATATATGTACTTTATTGCATTGTTTCTCTCATAGGATTAGTGTGAACTTAGTCTAGTTTCATTTCATTTGGTACCAAAGATAGATCTAGATCTATGAAAGGATATGTTATTGTATTAATCCTTATTTGAGTAGGATTTTTTTAATTGTGGTATTACTTTCTAGGTATATAATGGATGACACAAATCAAATAGATATTGAGTAGTTTAATGATACTAAATTTGAGCTTTGAAATCCCAAGGTGGAAGACCTTATTTTGTATAGAGATATTTGACCTATTATTTATAGTTAGAAACCCTCTAGAACATCTATAAAATATTGGATAGAAATTGATTGAAAGCCATGAAACCTAGTTCACTTCTCACTTCTAGATGAAGTTAGCAAACTTGTATTAAACAAAGTTTCCTATGAACAATACTTTTCTATGAAAGGATTTTTATTCTATGAGCATGAATGATATAGATCCTATGAAAAAGAACCTAAATGTCTAAAATATTATGTTAATTTCGTTGGATTCTATGAGTGTGAATATAGATAAGGAAGACTAGTGCATCAACTTGCTCTATTATTTTTCATATTAATGAGACAACTTGATTATGAAGATTAGTAGTGTTATCTTAAATTTAAAGCTTTATGAGGTGGTTGGTGCCTCATTATTAGAATAAATGAGGCCAAAACAATAATCCATCAAGGATGATTTTGTCCTTAAAATTTGGTCAAAGGAAATGAGAAAGAACAAGAAAGGAGATTAGAGATCCAAATCTATGGAAAAATATAAATTACTTAGTAAATCAATAATGAAATGTTGGAATAATAGAAAGAATGGTATATACACATATAATGAAAGGAGAACAAGATTAAGAAATAATATAATGATGATTTGAACTCAAATATCTTTGATGATCAATTTGGAGATGTGTTATTAGTAGTTACACATGCATGTGATAATTCATGATTTATTGATTCTAGTGCTTCATACCACATAAATTATAAGAAGGGGTGATTTACACATTATGAGAACTACAATGGAGTAAAACTATTTTTGGGATATAATCTATTTATTAAGATTTTTTTTTGTGGAAAGGTCAAGCTCATGTTCAATGATGTAATATTGAAAAACCTTTATGATGTGTTACACATTCTTGGTTCGGTGAGGACCCTAATATCTATAAGTAAACTAAATCATTTAAGTGTGCATGTTTCATTTATCAAGGAATGATGTAATATGGTAAAGGGATCCATGACATTGGAAAAGGAGATATGTGTTGGAACCATATTTAGACTCAATGCTAGCACATTTATTAAATGTAATAGTTATAAGGTTTATATTTATAATAACATAATATTCTCGTCTATAATACAATATTGTGGGCATGAACACATGAGAAACTTAGTGAGAAAGGTGTAACTAACTTCAAATATAAGTAAATGGAATAGTTACTTGTAGATAAATATATTATTTGGAGATAATCTCATTTCTTAAGATTAGTTTTTGTGAAAATTGCAAGCTCATATTTAATGATGGAAGATTTGAAAAAACTTTCTCATGTGTTGCACATTCTTGCACATTCTTGATTTGGTGAGGACCCCTAATCTCTATAAGTAAATTGTAGGATTTGAGTGTGAATTTTTTTATCTAGCAAGGAAGGATGTAAGATGGTTAATGGATTCATGCTATTGATAAAGAGGATTTATTTTGGAACCTTATTTAGACTTGATGATATCACATTTATTAAATATAATAGTTCTAAGGTTCCTATTTTAGAATACCATAATCTTCTTGTCAAGAAGACAACTTTGTGGCATGATAAGATGGCCCACTTCATGAGAAATGTGTAATTACCTTGAAATCTATATAAATGGTAAAATGAAATATAAAGCATTCTTTAGAAAAAAATTGTGAACATTGTATCTATGGGAAATAAAATTATGTTAAGGGATTTTGCATTTAGTTCGTATTGATGTATTTGGACATGTTTAGTTCCTTCCTTACGAAAATCCTTGTATTATGTATCTATTATTTATTATTTCTCTAGGAAAATATGGGCATTGTTTCTTAATCATAAGTTTAAAGTATCATGTAAGATCAAAGAGTTTAAGGATCTTGTTGAGAGCTAATCTAAAAACGAAGATCAAGACTCTAAGAATAGATAATTCTAGAAAATTTTATTCAAAAAAGTTTAAAATATGTTGAAACTACAATGAAATGGAATTAAAAAAAATATGACTTCATACACTCTATTCATTCTTAGGCATATGGGTCCATGATTCCTAAATCCTTGTTCCAACACTTAAGGCCATAAAGTGTCAATATATGCTATATGTAGGACTTATGATTAGAATGTTCCATGTATGGATCAATTATTATGAGTGGATAGGCTTATAGTTATCTTTGGACTCAACTAATCTTAGTAGGGTATTTCCTACACACTGAAGAATGCTCATGATATTTTTTGTAATTTTTTTGAATATTTTTTTTGTTAATTTTTTATTGGCCATATTTGTTGTTTTGAAAATTTGAGATGACCTAAACTTATAATTTATTTTTATTTTTTTTCAAATTGAAAATAATTTTCTAAAGATCGCCTACGTATAATTCGTTTTTCAAAAAAATATTTTAATAAAAAGTTATTAAAATACTAAAAATCCTTGATATTTCAAGTTTATGGACTAGTTTCATAAAAAAATATTTGAAAAATATAAAAAATAATCCAATTGTAAGAAAATTACATATTTGGAATCTACACAGTCTCATCTATAATGGGTTTTAATTTCATCAAAGAAAATGCAAAAAAGGTCTTCAAACATATGTCTGAAGTCACTCTTTTCTTGTGACATTGACATGACCTTCAAGTTGCAAGTCAAACCAGATCCAAAGCTTAGGTTCAAGTCCACAAGCCTTTTCTCAAACCGGAAAAAAAAGTAAAAACCCGACCAAAAATTCAAATTTTAAAAAAAGGGATCTCGATTTAGGAAATGGGACCCTGATTCCTAAATGGGATCTCATTTACTTTATTTATTATTTTAAACGTTGAAAAATGAAACAGGATCTCATTTGCTATGAGATCCAGATTAT